>JAQGBJ010001041.1:0-27609 GCA_034698345.1 Sphaeridia pumilis | reverse complement strand
GTTTGTTTGTTTGTTTGAACTTTATTTTAGAGTGGTCAAGGTTAATTCTCCTCCCGGAGTTCTTCCTAACCGGACCACTATTTAAAACTAAACTATAACAATAAATAGCTCGAGTGATAGCATGGTTCAAGTCAGCAGCTTTTCAAGGTACATGTGTAACCAAAGTTTGGTGGGTCGAAGGTGGAGCTGGACGCGAACTCGGTTGGTACTAAAAACTTTTAGAGTAGATGCCTTAATTTTGAAGCTCTTCCCGATGTTTTTACCTGTGGTACTGTTTTCGATGTACAATTGTGCAAATGGATGAATGGAGACTTCATCAAGCCTTTTGTTCCCGAAAAAGAATGTAATGTTGGTGAAATTTGATGAACGAATTAGGCCTTGAGGGTAGAAATGAATATTTTCCTGGGCCGTCAATATTTTCTGACCAGAAGGCTCTTTCACATCTTTGCCTTCTTTAGTAAAGACGAAACGGGTTGCGAGATTTACGGAGCGGCTTGCCTCCACATCCTTTCTCTTACTGCTTTCCCCTGTTTGAAGCCTTCTTTCTTTCAAGGTTCGTGTGTATGTCCCGCCATGGATCACTCGCGCCGCTTTCACTTCTAACGTCAAACGATTGTTAAATCATCCGATTGCAACTCATTTTGGGTTGTCATTTGGCGGTTAGGAATTAATTTTAATTCGTTATTTGTGGTTACGCGATGCAAATCCCCTCCTTACTGCCCTCATACTGTCCAAATCCATTGTCACCAGAAAATTAAATTACTGATTAGCCCTCTCCCTTGTTTTTTGTTGCGGTAGCCGTACCTATCGTTAGTTGCTCCTGAATTTAAGTGAAGAAGTTTATACTTGATCCACACTAACTCTACTTTAAACAAATGAAAAAGGCTTCCAACCTACTGGTAGTGCTTTTCATGAGTAAAATGCTTTTTGTAGGTTAGATGCGTTACTGATGAATATCTCAATGCAGAATGCAGCAATGATCATGAAACTTTTAGTAAGATTATTTTCCATCACCGCCTCCCTCGAGGAGAAGAAACCAAAAAGCAAAATTTAATAAATTTGTACGTACCTGTCCTCTGTGGATATTCCTGCGTGTCGCCGGTAGAGATGTCTGAAACATTTCCAAAATTGAGTCATTTACCAATTACTGTAGTTCGTAACCAGTCAGCGCTACTTCAACTGCGAGCATCAAGGGACTGGCACTCTTTCATTTTTACGGATTCCTATCTATCGTCTATCGTAAGGCTAATTTAGAAGAGATGATGATACAATTTTATTCAAAAGTCCTCAGACTTGTGCTTTGAGTGAAAGGGTGAAAGAAACAAAAGAAATGGAACGTGTGGGAATTCCACCCCGTTACCAGTTTCCCAAGTTGCATGTATATGTATACACAGGACGGGCAAACACCTGAGAAGAGGCGTGAAGTGAAAGATTTCTCTTGCTACTGCATGACACAGAATCGGATGAAGGGTAGATGTAGATTGTTACAAGAGGCGATTGAAATGAAAAGTGCGGAAATAGGTCTGCCGTAAAATGAAGTCGTAGAAACTTACAGGCGACTAGGAGGAAGGCGAGGGCGAGTTGGAAGGTCCCAGGCTGGAGGTGCATTCTACTGGCCAGGCCTTTGGCCATGGTCAGGTTGAATGAAGTCGACTCTTCGGAGGCCTGCCGATCGGAGGCCTCTTTCACCTTGTTTCACAAGAAAACACTGGACGGAGGAGCGCAAGTGCCGAACCGGGAAGTTGTCACAGTTTGGATCGAAGAATAATTGGAATGGAATAGTGGCGATCAAATAATGCTGCAATGAAGAATGAAGGCGTTATTGAGAGATGTGCTGCGGGTATGAGTTAAATGGGAAGGCTGGTGGAGCATGTTGAAACCTTGGTTTAATCTTGTTAGTTTCCAAGAAAGATAGAAGATAGCCGACGGATGTTGGGACAGTTGGAGATACGCAAGTTGTGACCTGCGCGCTCTTCGCTCTCAACTTGTTATCAATCAATGGACAAACGAAGCGGTTATAGTAGTGATGGCCACTGAAATGCGAGTTTCACTGATTTCAACTAGTGCCGCAGCTCTAGTTTACTCAAGATTCTTAGAGTCGTCTCTGCGGAAGAAGTGGCGACTTGTTGAATGTATTCGAAAAGTAAGTTGTAATGAATTATGCGGAGCCATGTGTTCTTGTTGTGTCAATATGAATGGTAGAATGTAATGGTGAATAGCGTATCCTGCAATCCTGCGTGAGCTCTTGTGATCTCCAGCTTCCTCCTGTCTCGTCTACTTGTTCCTTCCCTGACACCGTCTTATGCTTCATGTTTTGCTTTCCATCCGAATCTTGTTCATGTACCTTGGCCGGCTCCTCCCCGCTTTTCCACAACCTTTTCCACAACCCAAGTCTCTCAGGAGGCTCATTCTGGCCCAGCAACTCCAAGTCGAGATGAGAGTTGATAAATAAACACAAGCAAATCCTTCATAACCTCATCTCCACCAAGTCTGTTAATTCCAGTCTTTGAATTCTCTCCCACACGCATATCTCTCAGTCAGTTAACTTGCAACCACCACACATGCTCATCCGAGTCTTCCTCTTCAGTAAACACCCAATGTTCTAATGGCAACTTTAGGTGCTTTAGGACCTTTGCTCCGAGGATCGAACATCAATCGAATCCATTGTTTTTGACGCCCAGTCGCCGACTCCTTACCACCAAATGTTACATTTACACTCCTTGCCATTCTTCATAACGTTCATCAAGCCTAGAGGAGACGCTAGAAGGCTTATCTGCCTCCTTTTTATACTGAATCTAGTCGATCCACCCATTTATTTTGGACCTCTGCCCTTGTCGATGATATAATCAATTTCCTCTCCAATGTAACGTGCCTCCTCCAAAACGCCAAGTCGGCAACAGCACGTCATCTAGTGCCAGCTTTTGCAAAGTCTTCTTTCGCTAACGTTTTATATTCTTTGAACCCATCAAAATTCCAGGGGCTTTCGAATTTCAAACACCCCCACAGCATCAAAAGTAATCATTTCCCCCCATCACGGAGTCTCATTCAACTTTCTTTTCCTCAAGTACACAGATTTACACGCTGCCGTTATGAACTGGAAATTCGAAATAGTTTTTCTTAACTTGTGCCAGCGATATGCTAAATTAAAGTCTATTTCATTGCAGATTGCAGTGGATGAGAAATTACAAGTCTTCCTGCGCTCAAGTTCAATTAATTAATCATAGCGCTCCTTGGGATACTCCGCGCTTACACGATTAAGCTGAAACTCGGGTTTCAATCTTTTAGTCACTGCCGAACTATTTGCAGCATTATATAAACCTGCTTTTTGCCCTGGAAGCCTAAAGTGGCTTCAGCATCAGCAGAGTGTAATATTTTTTTTACTTTCAGAGCTTTCATGATTGTCGGTGAATATCTATGTATATACGTATGCCGTATTTTCACTCACAAAACGTTGTTTCGTATGAAGGAGGGCGACAGAAAGCTTGAAATTCTCAGAAAGCATCTTTTACACGTTGCTCTTTTGGTAGGTACAAAATTGGAAGGTCTGCTTTGCGTAGGTGGCATCACCTTTTAAGGTGTCCATAAAATACAAAAAAGGAAATCTCATCAGCTTCAGTATCATGAGTAATATATGTTGCGCAAGAATTCACAAATTTCGCATGATCAATTTTTATGCTCCTGTGTCCATCGGTCGGCATTGCTAACTTGGGAACGTTTTGAGCGAAAGCTAAAACACGCTATCGGGCTGTACTTGCGATCTCTTTGGAAATGGTCGCCTGCTAACAGCATAACTAAAAGCTGAAAAAATTACATTTTGAAGAGATTTTGAAACTGGCAAGGGTTTCTGTCATTTGGCAACCTGAATAAAATGAGTGAATAACTCGCATGGATTCCAGACTTGAGGCCAGGCTGCATGTCCAATCAAGGACGGCGAGGATGCTTCGACATGAGATTCCTTGACCGCTTCTTTGCGGTGTGCATTGCATGATGAATGTGAACAAATGTCGTGGATACGGCCAATGTATCTGTATCTCGCTTAATTGGCATTGGTTCTAAGTTGTGAATATGTAATGAAAGATGTATGCCAAGTTGGGGAAGTGGTCGTATGAAGGAGGATGGCCGTTCCGAGCTCCACATGTGTGGGGAACACATATGAGAGCGAGAGCTATAAATAATTGTAGAGCAAAAGAAGGATGCTGGTTGATATGAGGGGAAAAGAACATGTAACAGATGATTCCGAGATGCACCTAAACTGAAACCAAGTTCAAACCGCGAGCAGATGGGCACATACGCAAAATGGCAATGTGCCAAATTAAGAACTCTGTTGTGAGCCTTGCAAGTTTGGAAGTGACGAGTGGAGTTGGAGTTGGGCTCTACTATTCAAGCTTCAATTTTCGAGTAGGACGACGAGTTATTCTTCCCTCTCTACGCCAACTGTGTGCAAAAGGGACTAGTGCGAATTTCTTGGTTCCGGGAAAAAGATCTCTTCCGAAATGAGTGAGTAAGGGCACGAGGAGGACCATCAGTCTCACAACACTGTCACAGCACAGCCAAAACAATCCAAGTCAGACTGATTGAGAGAATGAGCTTCAAAGCTGGAATCCATTGCGTCAACCAGCATGGATTGATTCCACCAAATTTACTTTCCTGATTTCCCCGCCGACCGAGCTGTGAGAGAGTTGCAAAAGGGCGGATTCGCGTAGGAGTAGCCTCAATGGTAGCGAGCGCTCCAGCTTTGTCCTTTGCTAATGTTCATCTGGACATTGCTTCGCTAACACTCAACTCCCTTCAGCTTCACACTTGTTTCTCAGGAGAACAACAGTTTTGAACCAAGTCAAGTGAACCAAGTGACAGTGTCGTTCGTGAAGAGTGTCATCCTTTGTTTGAAAAAGTGTCATCCTCCGAAACCAAGTCAAGTCCGGAAGCCGGTTTTAATCAATCGTCAGAGCTCCGGCCTGGAAGTTGCCTTCATGTGTTTGATGGACGACAAAAGAGGTTTGTTTCCATTTCCTCTAACTTTGCTTTCCACCTGTTAGTTAGAAAAGACAGCATCCAGCAACTCTTCACACAGCACAATCTTTTGGAAGGCAACAATGAAAGCTATGTGGCGGGGACAGCTTCTTTTCTTGTTTATTCATGCACCAGTTTCCCGTGCGCGAGCATGAAGAGTGAAAGCATCTTCACCTTTCACCCTTTTTAAATTGCTAAAATTCAAGGCAGGTCCGGGTCTGACGTGATATTATTCTCCAAAACTGTCTGTCATCATCTGGGGATCAATGTGAGAGTTGGCTGGAAAAAGCGACTAGGAGTTGTAGGAGATTACGTATTTGCTATTTACACGTTTGAGATGATTTGGTGTTTGTGAGACTGATGGGAGTGTGGTCGAGATCAAGCTGAATATCAACAATAGCTGAAGCTGACTAACTGACTGAGTCGACTGAGTGAGTGGATTCCGTGGGCGCGGGACTCTTGCAAACTCACCTGTTGCATTCCTTGAGCGTCAAGCAAAGGGGAGAGCAAGGGAGGGATGTGTGCAAAAAAGAAACTTGTTTCTTCTTCCTTGATCTCCTCGAGGAGCTTTAGATGAGCTAACTGAAGAGTCCTCTTCCTATGTTAACCCATTAGCTCATCCTCATGAGCCTCACGGAGTTGAACTGCATAAACTCTTTTCATCTCTGATCTCACGCCTATTGCCATTTCTTCCTTTCCACCTGAGTTTGAGTCGAGCTCCTCAATTCAGTCAGTACTGCCCAAGTCGAGGCAAGTTGAGCCGACTTGTGCATAATGCGTCATCACGTTCAATTTACTCCTAAAGAACAGGCGAAGCTGGATGTCCAAACATGTTTCAAGCCTACTAAACCTAGTGATTCACTTCCACTTTATTCAGTCAGTCAGCTTCTTATTTGGGTTCCGGAACCTACATTTTGTAGCAGCGCTACAATCCCATCCCGTCACTCCAAGATTTATTGATCCTTTTCTTCCAAAATCAAAGTGCTCCGGCCCAAGTAGTCTTTTACGTACGTTTCGCTCCTTTCTTCAGTTTCGTGTCCAGTTAGTTAGTGTCTCCGCGATACACGCATCCCGCCAATCATGTTCTCTTCGAACTGACTTCCAGCCTTATCTGTTATGACTGTGTCACGAGGACTCAAGTAATATAACTTTCTGCAAATATAATGGGCATCACAAACGAGCGCTTCAAAGGACATTCCTTGAACCAGACTCCACCTAAACCTTCCAGTGGTAGTGGCAGTGGACTCGCGTTCAGTAAATTCAAAGTCTTCAACCGCAACAAGCCGAGGGGTGTCGAAGAGCCTTCGATGGAAAGCCCGAATCCTCTTCCCCCCAACTTGACGGTGAGTACTTGAAGAATACTCCTTTTTCGGACCCCTTCTTCTATAGAGACTGAAAGCAGTTAGAATTGTCTAGCTCAACTGATCGCCAAGCCCGCTCACGTCCCCGTAGCTGTGTTCAACATTTGGCAATCAATTGCTTACTATCGAATTCCCATTCCAGAATCCCTTGCATTACAATATCTATGATAAGATAGGATGGTCGTCTGAAATCTAGTAATCTAGTCCTAGTGCATGGGACGAAAGAATGGGTCAGTCGGCTCTTTGCCGCTCCACCATTCCATGACTCATAAAGCTAAATGGCATTGACGCATAGATACTCAATAGGCCTACACCTGAGTAGTAACAACGAAATTTTAGCAGCATTGTGCAAAGGATTTACCTTCCAAATTCTTACAAGGATATCCCGAGTCTTGTGTAGTTCAAGTCGACAGTCGAAGTTGACTAGTTGACAGTTCATGTGTAGTGCATTGGTTCTCCATTGCAACACCCAACGCGTCTCCCCACTGGAGGAAATGCAGACTTGATCAGATTGTTTAAATCCTTTTCTGATTAAGAGGATAATGAAGTCTGCTGAAAATCCAAAGGGATTTGCTCTTCGTAGGCATCAATCAATGTTAGAGTTTCTTAAGGAGGTTTGACAGAACGGCCAATTTACACAATTAGAAACCCAGTAGCCAGGTGGCAACAGATTCTTAAACGGCGTTTGGATATACTTGTAGATGGCGGATCAAGATGAGCTGGGAAATGCAGGCACACACTCCGGCTCAACGTTAAGTCTTCTGAACAACAACATCCATTCAACCGGAAATGTTCAGGTATGACAGCGCCAGTTAACTAAGTAAATCTACTACAACTCCTTTCTCGGGCTCCTCAAGAAGGTGAATACTAACGAGTGACTTGTGTGTTCCAGAGCAAGGCGGCAGCCTTCACAAGGTTAAATTCTTCCAACTCAGGTCAAGGAAGCCAAAGCAGTAAATTTATGCGACAGCAAACCCTCTCCTCATCAACCCACCACCATCATCATTCGAACGAAACTTCTTCTTCAATGTCCACGCAGTCTTCCTCAAGTCAACAAATGAAGGACCTGAGGGCAACCATGAAGCAATTGGGTAGCATGACGAGCTCCACGTCCTCGTCGTCCTCCAGCAGCTCATCCTCTCAAGTGTCTTCCAGTTCCAGCTCGAGCATGAGCAGCGGCAATCCCGTTACTTCGCCATCCCTGGGGCCTCTTCAGTTGGGCTCAAAAGGAGGAGCAGCTCTTCCACCCTTGAACTTGGCCGACGCCCAAAGACTAGCAGGTAACGCTGGATTCCTAGTCATATGGTTACAAACATTCAAAGACAGTCGACACATTCAAACTTTTTTACAACTTTCAGTGAGTGTGGAAAAAGGTGGATTAGAAGACGATCCTCTGGAAACTGGCCAGGTTTGCATTCAAGAGTTGCAGTTCCCAAGTTCTCCAGAATTCACTTCGATAGCCCCACTCGCGCTGCAGCCAATATCGAATGGTCACTTGTCAGATTCTAAAGATTCTGCTATCCGAACAGTCGAAACGAAAATGGCTTCCAGTTCGTCCTCAAGTTACAGTGACGGCAATGTAAGGACGCAGCACGCGATGGCAAATGCAGCTGCGAGTAAAATGGTTCAGTCGGGAGATATCCAGTACCAGGAAAATGAGTCAACGGTTGCCCAATCAAAGAGTGTTGAAGTTGATGGGGTCAAAGCAGAACATGCGACGGCTCTCAAGCAAGGAAACAGGTCAGTAATCAATTTCAAATAATGAAAGGCACTTGCTACAAAAATATGAAAGACCACTGTTAGACGAGATACATAAACTTTGACTTCATGTAAAAATTATTCGGCAGGTATTTGACACAAGGTGGTGTGACGGAAAAAGAAAGCCACAAAGCCGCTGCAGCAAAAGCAAAGCTATCAACAGGTAGCTTCGAGGCTGAGAAAGTGGATGTGACAGCTGAGAAGCGGAAGGAAACATGGCTAGCAAATGGAACTGTTGTTAATCGGGAAAAGCACAGGATGGATGCATCCCAGTCCAAACTGACAATTTTCAATCAAATCAACTTTTGGTCGCGAAACCAGTGGAAAGGTAATCTCGATATCTAGTTTGCAAATATCACTGCATATTATACAGGTTGGAAATATTACAACACAATTTGACTCTGTAGGTTTATCCTTCGAAGACATGTTTTCCTTGGGCTGGAACTCGGACAAGCAGGATATTCAGACAGTAATAGACAAGTATTCGACCGAGTTGACGTGCATCGTGGATGGGCTTAAAGACGAGAAAGAAAATAAAGAAACAGTACAAAGTCTTCAATACGCATCCAAGGTGATTGAAGCAGCTTGGAAAGTTCCAGGACATGGTCAACAGGTGAGAGCTCAATTTCAAATCGAATGTTGCACTGAACGACGGAGGATAAAAAACAAGAACCCGCTAATATTTCTAGGTTGGCCACAATTTGTGTGATAATCTAAGGAAAATAGGAGGACTGGATCTTCTGATCGAGAATATTTCGTCGCATAAACGCGATTTGCGCAAAGCTTCCGCTAGATTGCTGGAGCAATCCTTAACGTTTGATAATTGTAATTACGTCATCGAGAAAGAGTGCTTGGACAAAATTGTGCAGGTACCACATCGTGAATTACATTTTTTGCATTTGCCCGGTAGAATTCGTACTTAGTTCAAAAATGATATGTACTTTCTTTTGCAGGTGGCTTCTGAGCTTTGCGAAGCAGAAGAGTCCAACGTTGGAACTGGTCTGCTGTGCAACTTGTTCAAGCACAGCGAAGCTGTTTGTAACAGCGTTCTCCGGCTCCGTGGTTTGGAGACAGTGATGGCAGAATGTCGCCGAATGGACGTTGAAACTCTACGCAACTGTGCGGGAGCCTTAGTCAATTTGTCGTTGTACGGAGGAGCTGAAAATCAGGAAGCAATGATCAAGAAGAAAGCCCACGTCTGGCTTTTCCCTTTGGCATTTCATCAGGACGACTCGATCCAATATTATGCTTGTTTGGCGATCGCAGTTCTCGTAGCCAACAAAGAGATTGAAGCTCAAGTTCTCAAGTCAAGTGAGTACAGAAGGGATGGCACGTTTATTGGAGTTTTTGATGAGCCGACCTTAACCAACTCCTCCTTGCTTTACAGGAAACTACAACATTGACACGCTTCAACTTGTTGAACCATTCCTCACAAAGCATGACCCGGAAGAATTTGCAAATTCCCTCATTCCTCATGGACAAGGTCAATCGGCTCAATGGCTCGAGAAACTAGTACCCGTTCTTTCCTCCGACCGGGAAGAATCCAGATCTTTGGCAGCCTTTCATTTTTGGTAAGTCCTTAATCATTCTTAAATTATTCCACAACTCAAGCTACTTGAAATTATACATTTGACTTAACTATTGACTATTGTCCTTGTTTGCGCAGCATGGAAGCTGGTTTGAAGAAACGACACGGAACCACAGAGATTTTTCGCAAAATCAACGTCATTGAGCCATTGAAGCGGGTGGCGTCTTCACCGACAGCCTTAGCAAGCAAATTTGCGGCACAAGCTTTAAGACTGATTGGAGAAAACGTGCCTCATAAGCTAAGCCAGCAAGTCCCACTGTGGTCGATCGAGGATGTACGAGCGTGGGTAGTCCAGAAGG
Organism: Sphaeridia pumilis; assembly: GCA_034698345.1. NCBI lineage: Eukaryota > Metazoa > Arthropoda > Collembola > Symphypleona > Sminthurididae > Sphaeridia > Sphaeridia pumilis. Next base: position 17,593 of record JAQGBJ010001041.1, on the reverse strand, counting down.
GATTCGACGATTTCGCCGATTCTTTTGTCGCCTCCAAGGTCGACGGTGATCTCCTTCTTCAGCTTACTGAAGACAATCTTAAAGAAGATATTATGATAAGGAACGGAATTCTTAGAAAGCGGTAAGAATTTCATTCTGATACCCAAGTCTTGGTAACCATCCCAAAAAACTTGGAATTTAATTGTTCGCCTCCCGCCTTTGTCCAGGTTCATGCGAGATCTACAGCAGCTAAAGAAAATGGCGGATTATTCCAGCGTGGACTCGTCGAATTTAAACGAGTTTCTCAACTCTATTCATCCGGAATTCTGCACTTACACCTACACTCTTCTCAACTACCGCATTGACAAAGACACTTTGTTGTCGATAAGCGAGGAAATGCTGACGGAATGCGGAGTTCAGAGCGGCATAGACAGGCAGAAGATCATCAGAACCGTTGCGTTAAGATCCACACCTGTTGAAGAAGACAAGGGACTTGATGTTTTCATCAGCTACAGGCGAAATAACGGCTCTCAGCTCGCTAGTCTCCTTATGGTCCATCTCAAGCTTCAAGGTTTCTCCGTCTTTATCGACGTGGAGAGGCTGGAGGCCGGAAAGTTTGACAACAACCTCCTGCAACATATCCAGAAATGCAAACACTTCCTCCTCGTTCTCACTCCCAATGCCCTCGACCGCTGCGTTGGAGACGAAGAGTGCAAGGACTGGGTTCATAAGGTTAACTCACACTTTTAAAAACATTCCTGTATTTTTACCATTTCAAAACAACTCACTAACAGTAAGATTACACAAACAATTCCAGGAGGTCGTAGCAGCGCTAGACGCCAACAGGAACATAATTCCCATCATGGACTCGAGCTTCATTTGGCCAAAAAGCGAAACATTACCCGAAGATATGCGACCTCTCACAGCTTATAACGGTGTCAAGTAGGTGCTCGTATTTGTTTTTGAATGTCAATCAGCCAGTTTTCCGTTTGTAGCCATTGCATTTTCTTTCAGATGGATTCACGAGTACCAAGACGCCTGCGTTGAGAAGTTGGCTAGTTTTATGAGGGGCGACTCGGCCATTAAGAGGGACGTCCTTTTCAACAATTCTGGTTACAGTTCACCCAGCCCAAGCTTGGGCCCATCCTCAAGCTCGAGTCGAGCACTTCCCCAATATTCACGTGCTCCCAGCATCAGTTCCGATTCTCGTTCTGAAGCTTAGCTTTTCCCTCTTTCAAAGCTTTTCGAGGTCCGACTCCAGTCCTCTCCTCGAATTTATTCTACAAAAGATGTCCTGAAAGCCAAGAGCTTCGGACGGTGCTTGATGCATTTATATGTTTAGCTGAATTAATTTTTACAAACTTTGTAAAGACTTTGAGAGTCTGGTGCTGTGACATGGTTAGAAGTTAGAATTAACCTACGAACCACTGTGTGGCGTTACTTGCGTTAGTTAAGACGAAAAGCCACTTAATGTTGTTCCTTTCTAATATACGTCGTCTTAGCCCATACACAAATTCGCAAGTGAATAAAAAGCTGGTGCTCCTTACTAAATTACAGAGGGGCTCGGAGTTGTAACACAAAAATCAGTAACACTGTTAACAAGCTTAAGACGTGAAAAAATGGGCACATGCAATTCCAGAACGGCAGACCGGTGTATAGCCTTTGGAGCCCCCTACACGAGTATATATGGCGGTGGCAATGCACATTCATAGCCGGTGAAAGCAGATACATATAAAATACAAGTCGCCGTTTCCTCTTGTTCATGCAAGCAGCCCACACACAACACAAATACACGCCTAGCTACACAGTTGACGGCCAAGTGTAAAATTCCTACCAAATCTTGCTACCAGCATGTGCAAAGGACTGGCATGCAGACCGGAGAGAGCATTTACTTTACACCATCTTATACTTTACCTTGTGAGCAAACGGGCCCGCACGGAGAAAGTCACAAAAACAAAAAGATCCTGAAAGTTGCCGTAATATTACGTTATTTTAGGGCATCTGTGTAAGTGACTTAATTAGGCAACACCTCAATTATTCATTAATGGAACCATTTCAATTAGACTTGCGAGATTCATCTACCAAACCAAGTCCCACTTGGGATGCACGCCAATATTTTTGTTTCCTCAACTTTCTCGACATTTCTGGCTAATGGAAGTAAATGTAACTTCCATTCGCCTACTTTCAATTTAAGTCCCTTAGTGTTAGTGATAGTTTGGTGAAAAGCTGTGGAGGACCAATAATATGCCCCGTCAAAGTTGCTAAAACAAAGGAACAGTATATACAATCACCATTAACTTGGACGTCATCTGCTTTCGTGCAAAAGCCTGTGTTAAGTAGTTACTCAAACTGTAAGGTGACAATGGAAACATGACAATCCGAGTCAAGTAAACGTAGTTCCAGTAGTTTACAACTTTATGATGACAACTCATCCGACCACTTGTTTCGAATCAGCATTTTGAGTTCTAGCACCAACCGACAGACCATTCTGGTCACGAGTCAAGTCGAGCCGAAAGATTCACAAAACCTCAAAAACTACCGTAAGTTTTGCTATTTTTGCTAATAGCTTTATTCTTGTTCCTCCTCTCACAATAACGCTCACGATAAACCTATATAACCTGACCTAACTCCACCGCTGCATAAGTTTCAAAAAATGTGCAACATCCACAGTAAGCAATCTGGTCCCTGCAAAGTGTTATTTGAAATTTATTCTCTTTCGACGTGAGTGAAACGCTGTTTGGCATTCACAGCAGCATGTCATCCAGCAGGTGAATTACACATGTTCTTCATCTTGAACTCTGCACTTTTGAGCTCTTGAAGCATTGGTAAACAAGGTTTGTTTGATCCATCTGATGGCTAACATTAACAAGGCCAAAGTTTTGATCCCTCCCTCATTCAGTCAGTCAGTACATGTACGCAAAGAGCCAGTTATAATGAATCCTGTCCATTCTTTTGACGAGTTAAAGTTCATGATCGTAAATTAGAATTCGGAAGGAGCTTTTAGTCGTTGGCTGGCAATCATTCCTGACGCCGTCCAACTGATGGTTGTCGTTACCCTAAATTTGGCAACCACCAGCACACGGTTAATGTTGGATCCACAAAACCGCTTCGGAATGCATGGCATAGATTCTGTCTCGCGGTTTCATCTGTTAAATGATATTTTGCAAGCCCAATAGCGGGACCATCAAACAAGTGGAATTGCAAGTGACGACGTCTAATCTGAGGAGCATTTGAACATTGTATGAGCCGATTAGAGAGTGCGAGTGATGTGGATTAGAAGTGCAAGTCGAGGTAATGGGCTTGGATTAATGGAAACTGACGTAGTTGATGTTGTTGGCGAAAGGTTGAGAGGTGTGCGGTGGTGGTTGTTGGAATTGCAACTTGTTGTCAAGTGTTTGAAGGAAGGAGAGACGTCAGGTGAACGTGGTGAAGTTGACGGTGGTCGTACATGTCGAGGGTTTTTGCGCTGCTAATCTGTTGCTGGATACAGGAGAAATCGGTTGGACAGGATCTTGTGAAAGAAGAAAGTCGGCGTGGTATATGGTGATCTGCGTATGGAGGCAGGAGGCGAGAGTTGTTAGCGAGCTGTAAGCGGTTCATAGAGAAAAGTCGAGTTGGAAGAGGAGATTGGGATGTAGTGTATGTGTGTGGGAGCGTGAGGAGAAAGGACTCCATGGCCCAGGTTTCTGTGTACGTCTCGCTTGTGGTAGCTGATGCATGTGTTTGGACGTGATGTGCATACTCGTGGGATAGGAAGCGACTCACGGGACTCCATTGCATTCTCCGGATGATGAAAGTGGCAGAGGAGTGGAGGGAAAGCTGGGGAAGCGGAGAGGAAGAGGAGGAAAAGTAAGAGGACGAGAGCGGGGATTCAACTAGTGTGTGCCTCGGCGGCTCTCCTCCTCCGCCACGCCGACCATGGAATGACATACTTGAGAAAACAAGGCCTGCGCTCCGCTATTTCCACACGCATGCTTTCTTCCAGCGTCGACAACAAAATCGATACAGGTCATCCCTTCTCAGCAGCTCGGCGGTGAAAGGAACCAGACTCGCCAAATCCCTCAAACCTGTCCAGTTTCCAACCCAAATTAGACGCTCAGCTTCCAGTCAAAATGTTGCTGTCATTTCAAGTGTCCAGTCCTCACCTGGAGCAATTGTAGTCGAACTTGGAGAAGTGCTACGAGAGCTCCAACCTCGCCAACCTTCCTCCACAAAACAAACGTCATTCCCTACAACATCCAACAATGCACGGCGTTTCCGTGCATTCCGCGTTAGCTATCAAAAGGCAACGGAAACGAAGGGACAATGCTACGAAACGTGCAAAAAGAAGGACCCAACCGAGACCCATTTCCGAAGCCAACCTCGGCGGCGGAGGCAACACTGCGAATAAGGTAAAAGAGCATTGCGTCATCCTCATTCAACATTTCCGCCTTCCAAGCTATAACAATGAAAACTGATTGATCCAACAACAGATGATGGGCACAGTGACGACATTACATGTCGGCATCATTTTCTCGCTCATCGGCTTCCTCTTCTTGGTCTCTGCACTCATTCCTTCGTCGACGACATCGAGGAAGGAAATGTTCAACCTGTTGGCGACTTCGGCAACTTGTCTCGCCATCGGAGCATTCCTCATCTGCCTCAATCGCTTCTACGGAAACCGAGAAGAAGAGGAACTCAGTAACTACGTAGAGGCACAGCTGGCTCGAACGACGTCGGGGCACAGGCTCGTCCGCGACCCTTCAGAAATGAACCTCCCCCTCAGATCTGCAAACCCGAGTGGACGTAATTCGACTTGTTCCCCCCCAGACTGTCCCGTCGTCATCGACATTCAAGATTGTAGTTTGGAAAGTCCGCTGGAACAACGAGGAAAGGACACTTACAGAGTTTACGACAAACAACGACCAGGAAAAATTGTTCACTCGGCGCCCCACTCGTCTCAAGCCACTACCTCAACCGCCTGAATCGGGGACACGGCACCCCGTTTCTCCTTTAAAATACATACTGCATAACATTCAACATAAATAGTCGTCTCATCGTCGTCTCCCAGTTTTTACACCACAAGTGCACATGGATTACCACATTCCGCATCTGTAAACCTGGCTGATGCTCCACACGGCGTTTCATCTGCCGTCCCCGTCGTACGACTTCATCACTCCTTTGCCTCAATGTAAACAATTCGCCAATAGTATTATATATATATTTATACTTAAACATACATAACGTACTCGTCTGTAATGTACTCACCTAATTCGACTGCCTTTCCGATAGTTTGCTGCTCAACCTTCAGCCGCTCCTTCCTATGTAACATACGCTTTCTGTCCTTTCCTCGTCTTTCTGTCCAACGTCCTGCTAAAATAGCGGGCTTTATCTACACCTCTTTATTTGCGTCCCTTGGACCAGCTTCCAGTGAAAGTTAAGACCGACTCCTCCTGCAGAAGCCGTGCAAATCCCTCCACTTGACTTTGAAATCCGATCTCCTATCTATGACTGAATCCTACATCTTCGCACAAAAGTTTATCTTCGCTTCCTTCTTGCCTCAAGTGTCCCAACTTGGATTCTTGTGAGTTGCACGTATTATGCACTTGAATTATTTGTCAGTTCCGTGAAAGGTAGAAGGTCAAAGTGCGCTCAAAAGTGTTCTCAACTTCTATCCGATTCCCGGGTGGCTTGAGTCTATAGTACAGTCCTGGATCCCCTTTCATTGATTTCTAAGTTTGTCGACAAAATGAGTGGCTTCGTTTGTGAGTAATTGTTCAAAATCGAAATGGAATAGCAGGATTTCTGGAGACTAGAACAGGTAGCGCTCTTCCCTGTCGCGTGACTTTGACAAATTTGCTGTAGCTAGCTGTCGTTCAACGTTAATAACTTTTGTTAAATTTTTAGTTTGATATTTAATGCTTAAGCAGCTCCTTCATCACGAGCGAATTTTCACGGTGCTTTTAAAGAGAAAGACGCGAAAACCGTCCCAATGGACCTTTGAAAAAAACTGGCTTTGTTATTTGTTAAAAGTGAAAGCACATGTATGCTGATGCTAAAAGACGACGTCTGGGACATTTGCGAAATTTCGCAATCCTGCACATTCCATTGTTACTACATTTACACTAACTAGTCATAGGATAATCAAGGTTTCTTGCATGGTTTCTTACTTGTCTAGTTGTAAAGAAAGACGGTGCTACAGTTTACATAAACTGTTTGGAAAGAATGGTTACACTTTTTATAAGCACAATTTGTGGCATCTTATAACTTTTATTACTCCTCATCAACTCTTTTGAGGTCTGCAAAAGGATGGAGGTGATACAGCTAATAGGTCGAGAAAAGGAAGCAACTTGTTACAATGACAGAGATTCACATTCATGTCTGCCTTGGCCTTGACAATGGATAACGTCAGTTTTGTTTCAATAAGTTTGTACTACTCATATAGTTCTCAAGGGCTTCGCTAATTTACGTCACTCTTACTCTTACTCTATTCACGAAAATGGGACTTGGGGACCATAAGCTGCTATCGTTATTTTTTTCGGTACCAGTTAACGAACATGAAATTATTTTGTACAAGCTCTTGTTTTATTATGTCTGAGTGAAACATAATGTTTCGACACGCTCGTGGATGTATTTACCCGGGAATAAAAAATCAAAGAGACGCATTGAATTTGTCCCTTTGCAAGCTGTGAATGGAGTTAACTTACAGAGATTTGATCGCATTATTAGCAAGAACAATTTTAAAACCCAGGAGCAAGTTACCTGACCCTCAAATGTATATGGTGAATGAGTAGTAAAAGACTGCATTTTCTTGACATTACAGGATCAAGATGATTGGAGCAATGCCTTCGTTAGCCCTGGACCGCTGTTCCACGAAACAGCAGGGCTCCATCGGCAACCTGAAGAGGAAGAATATTTCTCTTCACTTTCGACCGCCACAGCTGAGTCCTCAGTCGACGAGCGATAATTCAGAACCTGAGAGGGATCAAACGAGGCTGAGCAGAATATTCCGACATTGTGCAAATCGTCGCTTACTGTTCCAGTTGTCGGTTTTGGCGCCATTATGCGGGGCTTTGCTTCTATTTGTCGGTCTGGTGCAACTCATTCCTGGAGCAGACGGTGAAGCATTCAGCTACCCACTCATCATCATTGGCAGCGTCCTTTTCTGTCTGGGCCTTTGCCTCATCGCTTTTCGCTTATTTTGGAACAAGCATCCCACATTGTCGACCCAACCTGAGGATGGCATGCCTGAAATCAAACCAGATGAAGCCCTTCCTACGTAGTAACGTCCACCTCCCACCCACCACAAAGTCGCCCTTAGAGCCTCTCACTTCCTCATTCCGTTCTTCGCTTTCTGCTCAACTTCTCTCAAAAAGTTGTCAGAAGAGAAGCAGGGAGCAGGTCCACTGGGGCTCCACAATTGCTTAAACGCACCCCAATTCATCACTGATTATGGGCCTCCAACTTGAATGGATCACCGACAACTCCAAGGAGCCAAGAGAGATCATGAATCAATCATGCAATTCAATTAGCCCTAAAAGATTTTCTACAGGAAACCACTTCATTCCTACTAGTCACTGATTGTGTGCTTTCTTCACTTCGGAATCAATTTATATGATGCAGTTCTTGCAGTTCTGGTCTTTGGCTCCACGAACGAGACTGCGAAAAATAATGTGCAACATCTTGATATTTTTAAAAACCTCTAAAATTTACTCTACGATGTGCATTTATGAAGCAACTACAAAAACAGATTTGTCATTCGTTCTGCAGCGATCGATCCTCGCTTCACAATCAGATAACATGGATTCAATTTATATGTGGATTCCATCGAATCGACTTGACTTTCATACAAAGCGGATCACATGCATCTTTAGTTGGTTTTCGCTGCCAGAAATCCGTATTTTAAGAACATTTGTACGAGCCTATGTGTTTAATCAGAAATCGATGGTAAGTGCAAGTTTGTAGGTTATGCATTCAATTATGCATGGCAAAGAATTATTTGTACACTGAAACTTTCTCAAATAGAACGTAAGAAGGGATTGATTGAAATTGGTGGATACGTCTGTGAATAGACCTGAAGATATGAGATGTGTTAACAGTGCAATACTGTAATATAAAATTATATGTACTTACTTTTAATTGTTAAGCTATTGCTATAATGAAAACTAAAATGTGAGCAAGCCGTCTTTGATGTCGTACATCGTACAGTACAATTTTCATAGTTACAAATTGTGAACTTACATGAAGCTTCGATTGCCAAACGTCATTTCACTTGTTCCAAAGTCAATATTTTACCGGAGGTTCAACTCAAGTTCTTTTCAAAATTGTTCCCATAGTGAATGACGTAATGACGTCAACGTCAGAGTAGAAAAACGAATAAAAGTCAGAAACCGACCGAAATCCAATCACTCTCAACTACTAAGTACTTGAGGGCCAAAAGGTTAAACGAGCACGTCGCACCGCCACTAATATGTAAAGGATAATTTTTAAATGAAAATTTCGACCCTTGTTAACGCAACAAACTCTAAAGTAGTACAACCAATAATGTTGAATATAATAAAATCGCGAAACTGCATAACTGGCTCAAGTTTTTAGCAGGCAAATGAAAGGGGGTCTTAAACTTTGAATCCTACTTCGTAACCATGATTCTGAGATATTACAACTTTTCTGTTTTATTTTCAAGTTAATTGAGTATCTCGCAGCAGTTCCATGTTCCAGCATCGCCAAAAAGTAACCAAAGCAAAAATACTACTGCCTTCGATGTTTCGGCGTGATCAGTTAGTCCTTTGGCTTTGGCATCACAGTCCTGTTTTTGCATTCGGAAAAACCTCTGACGTTAGCCGAGACTTATTCAGATGATCTGCCCATAAAGATGCAAGAATAGGAAAATCCACATGTTCAAAATATTATAAAGTTGTATACTTTATTTTAGTTTGAAATGAGACCTGCCTCAACTAGAACTACATGATTACAAAAACCAAAATTTACTTAAGACTAAAGTCAGCCATTTTTTCACGTTTCACATTCACACCCCTGCTCCACTTTGTTGTATAGTGAAAGTTGAGCCTTGATCTGCGTTTCCTTCTTTGTCGTCGTCCACTTCAACAGGTTCCTCCTTGCCGACCAAAGCACGGAACTTCTTGACGGTTGCTGGCCAGTCAACGACAGTTTCTATTCTAGAAGATGCTGCAATACTAGCGCTGGAGCCCAAGGCGTTAAGTGGACTTCCCGGAGTCATCGGGCTTACTTGGGCCACGCTCAGCCTCATAATGTCCGACACTGTAAAAAAGCACTCATGTTACTTCCAATTCAAATCAACTTTTTTGTTATACACCTTCTAACAAGTCGGCACCTTTTGGAGAAACTTGTGACTTTTTAAAGACTGTCTTCCAACGGTTTTTCGGATTTTGTTTCCCCTGGGCCCACTGGAAGGCTGCATTCCGCCCAGTTCCCATTGGAACTGCTCCTTTGCCTTCCAACTTTAGTGGATTAAAGGGTTCTGCAGAAAGAGAATCAAAGACTTTAGAAAGACGAGCAAAGTTGGCAGAGAAGAGCTCTCGATTCTCGATTAGGACATTACCTCGTTTGAGTTGACAAAGTCTAGCAATCCAAGTGAACCACGAAGTAAAGAGATTGATTGGGGCTGGAGTCGCAGCTGTTCTATGCATGTTCCGAATCAACTTGGCCAAGCCAAATTTCCATTCAATGTCTGATTGCGCCTGAATGCGTTGGTAGGTGTCGGACATCATGGCAATCAACAAGTTAATCAACACAATGACGGATACCAGCAAATAAATCGCGAAAAAGAATTTGAACAGAATGGCAGTCCAGGCTGGCTGCGTTGGTTCTATTCTGAGATCCGGAACTCCGTTGAGTCCAAAGATGGCAAAGAAGAGAATTTCAAATGCATCGATAGGAGTCATCAAAACTATAATTCAAAGTTGGGAAGCTTCGGATTAATCTCAGCTCCAATTAGAAATTGTGTACATAAATCGCCCAAGTGGCAAGCTCTTTCCCGTTATTATGCTTAACTTACCACCGGAAGGAAGACCGTTGGTCAGAAGTTTCGCACTTGCAGCTTCGGTTTCCGCTTGACTGCGCTTCTTGAATGGTTGATTGAGAGCAGCCATGACCATGGAGAATCCGACCATGAAGATGGCCAACACAGCCAGAAAGCGGGCCAAGTCAGTCATGAGGTTGGCAATAATAATGGCCCAGGGACCAAAGAGGTAGTGGAAGGACAAGAAGTCGAGGACTTGAACACAGGCTGCCAGGACGGCAACGGCGAAGAGAGCATTCCGCAAGTAAAATATGTAAGGATGCCAGTCCTTACTGTGCACAATGAAACCCACGCAGTGCATCATCACCCCGAAAATGGTGAACATCAAAACGGCCATTTTAATCCAACCCAGACCAGCCATGTCGCTAGGATTCGTGATTTCCGAGATGACCATCCCCAATAACCAAGCTAACAAAATCCACTCCATCCAGTAAGGCCTGAAGTCGTTCCTGAGTACGTCATAAAGCGGAGTAATGGATGTGAGTGCGAGGAGAATTATCAGGTACACGTGTGACGTCAAATACGACATGAAGCGGATAATCGGAATTTTGTTGTACTGATGTCCCAAAGGAAGAGAAAAGGCGACCCAGACGGGAGGGACTGTCAAAAAGGTTAGGAAGAGACTCATTTGCTTCCAACTGGCCCACGTAAGACTTCCCACCCACAATTCCTGCAAATAGCGCTGGACGGCTGTGTGAGCTATCACTTCCTTTTGTTCATTCTCGATAAGCACGTCCAAGAATTGAACTCCGCGACGATCCACAGACTTGAGAAGTCGGCCTGCGGACTCCGACCCAGCAGCCAAAGACAACAGCTCCGCCGCCATCCCTTCACAGTGACTTGCAGCTGCGATCAGGTCTTTGGCTCGTTCTTTTTCCTAACAAGCCACGTCAGATGCCCATTTTTAGTATCACTTGATCTTTCCAGCACTTGAATTTTACAAAAACTGGGTCTCAGCAAGAATGAAAGAGCTTACCTTGATTGAAAGAACGTTGAGTATATTCGAAAGTTTTGCTGCCACATCGACTGGAGCAGGCGATAAGAGAATAAATTCATCGATTGCTTCATTGTTATTATTTTTGCCGCAAATAGTCATGTTGTAGACAAAGTCCCTGTCTTCCATTAGACCGTACGTGTCGTGCTCCTTCTTGATCAAATACTGAAGGACGTGATTGTGACTTTCGGAGGCAGCGAACCAAATGGGTGAAAGTCCTTTGGTAGTTTTTGCAAGTGGAGATCCGCCGCTCTCCACCAAATGCTTCACGACGTCAAGAAACCCAGTTTTCGCTGCGCAATGAAGCGGTGTCCAGTTTTCCTATTGAAGGATTCAAAAGAATTTCAGTGCCCAAATATTTCACCAAGCTTGTAGTCTTAAAGTTGTCTGCCAATTTACCTTGTCCACTGCATCAATTTCTGCACCTTGGCCCAATAATACCTCAACCATGTGCGTGTGCCCATGAACAGAAGCAATGTGAAGGCCAGTTCGACCGGAATTGTCTTTGCTTTCTAGCAGTTCGGAAGATCTGCTGAGGAGGAGACCAACGACGGTGGCGTGTCCTCCGCGGCATGCCAGGTGAAGAGGGTTGAAGCCCTACAGAAATCAGAACATGATTCATCATCACTAAAAGGACCATCAAGCAATACAAGTCAAGTAGAGTAAGCCACTAACAAATGTTTTTGTTTTTGCATCCACTTGGACACCGGCGAAATTGAGAAGAAGTCGAACGACGTTTTCTTCTCCGGAATATGCACCCAAGTGCAAGGGTGTTAGACCAGATTCAACGCCAAGGTCTTTAACGAAGCTGGCTGCCAAGGATATCGGTGGCTCAGACGGCACCGTTGCCGATATGTGAGTCAACAACTCTCTCACGGTTTCAGACTGTCCGAAATAAGCAGCAATGTGGAGGGCTGTCAAACCCAGTTTACGGCTTGTGATGTTTATGGCGTCTGCCCCTTGAAGCGCCTCGATGACGTTTGTGTGTCCGTTTTTGGCTGCAAGATGCACAGCTGCGTAACCCGTCTAAATCATGTAATCGTAAACACCCTTTTTAGTTACAATTGTCATTTTTCTCAAAGCTCGCTTATTAAATTCAAAGGAGAAGCTTTACTCTGTTTTCATCAGTTGCCACAGCTCCAGCGGCCAAGAGTGCCTTGACTAACTCTGCGTGGCCCCCTTCGGCAGCTAACTGAAGTGCTGTAGCATCTGTACTTCGGTTTCTGGCGGAAATTACACCTTGCTTGTCAAACTTCATTAGTTCCTCCAAGACGGAGATGGAGCCTTTTTCTGCAGCTAAGTGAGCGCATGTGCTGCCGTTCTGGAAACAAAATGAACTCGTTTCTTGTCTAGCTCATACAGTTTCTAGTCATCAGTACTAACCTTGGTGGAGCTTGAGGCTAAAGAAGCCTGGTGTTTCAGGAACAGTTTGATTACGTCAGCGTGATTATTCTCTGCAGCAAGATGAATGGGTTTCTGGCCCATGTCGTCAGCAGCGTCGGGGTTCGCTCGGAGCCCAAGCAGAACTTTACACACTTCCAGCTGCCCACTTTTAGCCGCTAGATGCAACGGCGTTTGTTTTTTCTACAGTTGTATAATGTGAGGGACGTTATTGAATCATATGCGTATTAACACAGGTTTCTTCATTGTTACTCATTTCTTACCAAAGTGACGACATCAACGAAAGCGTTATGCTCCTGAATCAAGAACAAGCAAAGCTTCGTGTATCCTTTCTGAGCTGCCATGTGTAAAGAAGTCATTCCCACTCGAGATTTGGCGTTGATGAAAGCCCGATATTGGAGCAAAATACCACATACTTCCTAAAAAGCAAAAGCATACCACTCTCGTTAGCCTTCTTTTCTCGAATAGAAACGTTCCCTACGCAATGCACTTGAAATTTTAATTCTTGTACCTGGTAACCTTGCTCTGCACCCAAATGGAGACCAGATCGACCTTCGTTGTCAAAGACGTCCACTCTCGCATTGTTTTCCAGCAAAGTTTTCACCACTTCGTAATGCCCTTTGTTGCAGGCCAGAAGTAGCGGCGACCATCCTTTTGCACTCTGTTTGTTTAAAGCTCGTTGGCATTCAACTGTTGTCATTCGGTGGAGCATTTCCACCAGAATATCGTTGTTCCCTTCCCGGGCACAATAGTGGAAAGCGGTTTCGTGATTCTGATTTAAAAAAGTTAAACTTTAATGTACATCGCAAGAAATATCAACGGAATGGGAAATCAAAGTGTACCTCTTTAGTTTGAGCATGCACTGAAGATCCGCCGTCAAGTAAAAGTCTGGCTATTTCTTTTCCTGTGTCTGGACTCGCTCCTCTTTTCTCCAATTGTCGCCTGTTGAGTCGAGAAGCATAGTGCAAAGCGCTTTCTCCTTTCGAAGTCACAGAATTAATATATTTGTTGACTTCAATTTCTCCCTTGTCTCTTTGTATGAACTCGAGCAGCTCTTTGACTACCCGCAAATGACCGTGTCGACATGCTTGATGCAATGGCGTTTCTCCTTCCTGAAATGCAACAAAACGGCTTTCAGAAACCAGGATTCGGCAAGGCGGCAACGCTTTCTTGGGCCTCAATTTTAGGTTTCCAACTTACGGCTGATTTGTGCAAAGGGTTGGCCAGATCATTCAAGAGCAACTTGATTATCCGTAGCCGACCATGTCTGGCTGCAACGTGCAAAGGAGTTTCTCCACTCTCCATCACAATGTTGGGATCTGCACCGGATTTAAGAAGCATGGAAGCGCATTTGTCTCCTCCGTCCACACGGGCAGCAATGTGAAGTGGCGTTTCTTGCTCTTTTCCACCTGGAATCAATTTTATATTAAACAGTCATCAGATTTGATTGGCATCATAAATTTATTTGTATCTTTGAGGGTTTGCTATTGTCATTGTGCTTACCTTTGATATGAACTTGGGCTCCGAAACCCAGCAACGTTTCCACTACGTTAGGTTTCCCGTACTCTACCGCAATGTGCAAGGCCGTGTAGTTGTCATTGGTTGTCGCATCCACCTTTTCGCCTTTCTCCAAAAGTTTGCTGATCATCGCAGAATGACCATGGCGTGCGGCTATGTGCAAACTTCTGGCTCCTCCCTGTCCAAGAAAGCATGTCAAGGGGATTAGTGTATCAGACGAAGAAATTCTAGTGAAACGATGCTGCACTTGGTTGAAACTTGCATGAAACCCACAGAACGGATAAAAAAGCTTGAAACAAAATCCTGTACTCGGGCCTCTCCTCACATCCATTAGACGAAATCAATGGTCGGAACATTTGAGGTCAATCATTATATATTTGAGGGAAGCTCACCTTATTTGGCATTTGCAAAGGAACTCCTTTTCGGTAGAGCGCCATCGCTGTTTCGGGGTGACCGTGTAAAGAAGCAATGTGCATGAGGGTACTTCCATCTTTAGTTCGATCAAATACAGAAACTTTGAACTTGTCAGTTAGAAGTTCAATAATCTTTGTATGGCCTTGCTGAGCAGCCAGGTGAATAGGCGTCCGATCTGCAATTTCCCAGACACAAAGTAGCCCGAGGTTAAGTGACCGTCTTTCAAGGTTTCCAATACTTTGCCAATTAATGTGTCCGAAACATTCTTGGTTTGTTTAATAACAGAGCAAAAGTTGAGAGTCGTCATTTCGTCATACATACCTTCGTTGTCAGGCAAATTTCCGTGAGCCTTGCAAAGGTATAAGAATTTGACCAAGCTCTCGTCACCTCGCTCTGCCGCTATGTGCATCGGCGTTTGCCCGTCTCCCTGCGTGTACAAAACAAAGAGAAATTGAAAACTTTCGCCGTATATGTTATGTAGAATCAACCTTGAAGAAAGGTTTGTAAACAATTAGCTACTTCTAGAGGCTCCAGGTTAGCTCTTGCAGAACAAAGCTGAGAGCTCCAAGTTATCAGTGGTACACAATAATAGCTGTGAATCTGACCAGAACTCAGCATTTAGAAATAACATTTTCTTACGTTTTTCGAGTCAACACTCGCGCCATGATCAACAAAGACTCGGGCAATGTCCAGGTCTTTCTTCTCGAATGCCAAGTGAAGCGGCGTTTGCTTTTTCGGACCAGCTTTCACTCTCATTTGTTCATGTCCCATGAATGTCAAAAGTTGCTGGCAAGCACTCCGGTTTCCGGCGTTGAGACATGTGAACAGTGGTATGTTGCCCTCCTGTCCACACAAAAAGAGGTCCAATTTTGGCTTTGCTCCTTTGCTTGTCTAACTAACTTAACTAAGTGAACGTTATCTTGAATTTACCTCATCTTTCTGTAACCTCATGTCTTTGGGGACTATCGGCAAGAGGGCCTTTAGGATTTCTGTGCCAACAGCGGTTGGTCTTTGACAGACCAGATGTAATACTGTGTGTTTCTTTTTCTGCAGGAGAAAAGAACCAAGATTTAAAAGGGTATTTACACGACTTATCGCAGCCATAAAAGAAAAAAGAAATGATTTAAACGTCAAGTGTAACGTAGACTCACCATCGTAACTGCACTAATGTCTGCTCGCTTCACGACCAAGAAACGAATGGTTTCGTCCCTTCCATGTTGTACAGCTATGTGAAGTGGTGTATACCCATCCTACAGCATAATTGAGAGTTGCAAACCTTTTGATTGAGAGCGAGATGGTTTCGGAATATCAATTGTTTTTACCTTGTTCCGATGGTTGACATCCGCACCAAGATCCAGCATGCGATCCGCGAAGGGTATTCGATTGTCCTTGAGCGCGTACATTACGGGAGACCAGCCATTCTTGGGGTCTTCGATTCCTTCCAAGGGTTTGTTGTCATCCAAGATCCCCATCACCACGGCTTTCTCAAGGTACCTCAAAGACTGGTCCACGGCATGCCAATCGGATTTGGCCGACAGCACCAGCACCCGCAGAGCAACGCTATTCAACTCCTTCTTCACTCTTTTAGGCAATTTCGCATTTATTTCTGCATCTGTAGGTGGAGGAATAGAAGGATCTTCATCGTCATTCCCCCCACTTCGATCTTTTGCATTCTTCGCCTTCGCTTCTTCTTCTTTCTTCGCCGCGGCTGCATCCCCTTTTGACGCCATGCTTGTCAGTGCAGTCAAGGCTCCTTTGACGCTCTTTTTCCCACTCGATTCAACCTCCTTCCCTTTCACCCGTTTCTCCGCACCCTTTGTTTCCTCCCCTTTGCTGAGGTCCTTTTCCTTGCTTTTCTTGTCTTTCTCTGAAATTTTGGCCTTGCCATCTCCTCCGCTTTCCTCTCCTGTCTTCTTGTCTCCTTTGGAAGAGGAAACTGCAGCTGCAAAGGCTTTAGAGCCCACATCCTCGAGCTTCTTTGTTCCCTTTTGGACTGCGGATTGCTGAACTTCTCCCTCCTCCTTTTTTGCCCCTCCTTGCAACTTCGCAGCCAGTTTCATTGCAGAAGCCTTGCCCTTTTCTCCAGCTGCAGCTTCCACAGGTGGCTCTGTCACTGCTTCAGCTGGTGCGGACTTTCCCAGCAAAGTCGCTTTCTTCAGGGCACCTGCTGCACCCGCTAACTTTGTCTTTGTTTTTGGTGAAACTGCGGAAGAACCGCCTGTTTTTGAATCTGAAGCCTCGTCAGCGCCCTCTGGCAGAAGACCCTGCCGCTTTAGCATTTTCAGCGCTTGTAACTTGACCATGTCCATGCTAGCATCCGTCGATGAAGGCTTTTTCTTCCGGAACGCATTCGCAGCACTTTTTGCAGTTGAAACGGTGGCTGTGGAAGATGCCGCGGAGGCGATGGCAGCTAAACCACCTTTCGACTTTTTGTTCACTGCAGGCAAACTGCCGCCCAGCCGTTTGAAAGCTGACGCTGCACTTGAGAGGGGTGTGCTCGAAATTTGACTCACGTTGTCACTGCTCTTGCTCTGCTGAAACTTTTGAATCTTGCTCAGCTTCAACAGAGATTTGGCGGAACCCTGGAAGGACGCAGATTTCTTGCCGCCTTCAAGTTTTGCAAGGGTCGGAAGACGAGGGAGTGGCACTTTTGGGTCACTAAGTCCTTCTTTGAACACCATTTTCGACACGAGTTTCCGCTCTTCTTCCGTGGGGACTGGTGTGCCCAGAGACTCGTCGTAAGCTGAGCTTGCATCTCTCCCTTCAGCAATGGCAGCTTCCGTGGATTTAGTGATTGATTCTCGTAGTGCTTCCAAATCCAACTCTGAAATTCCATCCAGTTCGCCTCCCAGTAGATCTTGCAAACGTTTTTCTATGAGATCCTGCGCGGTTTTTGTTAGTGCCGCCGCCGCACCAGCAGGTTTCACTTTCTTCCATCTTTTCAAAGTCTTTTTCTCTGATTTATCAGCTCCTCCTGACGCCGCAGTTCCGGCTTCAGAGCCGTAGAGTATTCCAGGCGTACCGTAACTGTATGGCGGCTTCTCAAGACCATCAAACACGCTGTCCGATGAGCCGATTCCATGCTCATCAAAGAAGAGTTGGTCGCGGAAATCTGCGAGGTATCCTTGTCGGGCTGGACTTAAAAAGGGAGATTCTGGAACCGGGATTTTGGACTTGTTCGGGAACCCAAATGGGATATCACAGATTGGGAGCTTCGCCCTCGAGAAATCGAAAGGGTCCGCCATCGT
>JAQGBJ010001040.1:0-27620 GCA_034698345.1 Sphaeridia pumilis | reverse complement strand
TGTCAAACTGTGACAGACACGCCCAGAACGATTCCTGGTTGCAGACGTTTAATGACATTGAGCTTGACCTACCGTTTTGAACGTCTAGCCACCAGAGAGACGGCCAGTAGACGGACAAGGCAGACACGCCTTCATTTATACAACAATAATATAAACTTTGACATTAAAATACAAACATGGTCTAAACCGATATTCGACTTAAAGCCCACGCATATATATATCCATTTGCCAAGTATTTGCCAAGTCAAGCTCGCCCCTTACACAACCAGCTTTAATTGAATGTCAATCCATATCCAGAGATTTGATTATTTCAAGTAAATAGCGATTTCCTAGAGACCAAAATAGAGAACGTGACTAATATTCAACTAAAAGCGTTCTGAGCACTGAACATTTGCTCAGTCAATTTCTGCTTTTGCCCATGGCATGCTGATTTTCAACAGGAAAAAACGTATAAAACTACTGGTCGCAGTCATGGGACTTAAACTTCGCCGTTATCAACAACATCGACGAAACAAGCCCAGGTTCAAAGCAACCATTTTCAATAGCCTCACTGCTTCAACGTACGAAGCCGCCGTCCTCTGGAACCTCAAAATGCTCAACTTTTTCTCCAGCTTCACCGGTGCCCCTTTTACAGTCACCAAGAACGACCGAATGCTGCAGCTCTCGGTCAATTCGAGTATGTCCAAGCGTTTCTTTTGGGCCTGCAGCCTCTCGATTTTCATGCTTCGCGCGATTTTCATCGCCGCCACTTTCCTTCTGAGCATCGCTTTCGACCGTTTTCGAAACCCTTTGTTTCTCCCCATCCACGCTGTGATGCTTGCTGGTTCCCTTGTGGGGGTTGTTGGAGGATGTTCCGAGTTGACTTGTCACGTTGGATGTTTTGCACTAGCAGCGAATTCTGTACTCAAGTTCAAGGCAATGGTCAAATCTCCGAAATTTGTCAATTGGTTCCTCTGCCTCTTCCCGCCTTCCGTATTTGTTTGCGGCTTGTTTGTCAGCGCGCTTCTGGTTCACAAGCCTGAACTGGTCCCTCAGTTCCGCTTCGCTCTCAACTTGGCTCTCGAAGAAGGCTACCTGACCGAAGGTCCTATGTACTACGCACTCGTTGCAGTGACCACCGTCGCTGACTTCTGGTCGATGCAGCTCATGGCGATGATAGACTCCACAGCTGTTATGCTGCATTTGCTCTTTTTTGAAATGTGGACAAAAGTCATGGACCAGCTCATCCGCAGGTATCTCTAATCGAGTCGCAATAACTTTGTTTCTTATTGCACAAATTCAATATGGCTTTCAGCACTTCCTCAAGAGTGGAACACGTTGGCCAAAGGCTTCAGGAACTCCAGGTCGCACTTCAAGTCTTCAACATTGGCAATGCATCAACCGTCTTTGCCACCAAAGTCACCTTTCTCTTCTCCAGTATTTCTGCTATTTCTGCTATGATGCTCATGAATTTCACCGGTAATCCAATCCTTCTAATCGTCATGTCATACATGAGCTTTGTGCTGCCGTTTGTCTACCCGATCTTGTATCACCGCGCTTACAGCGTCTCTCAAGGGCTTCAGAGAGCCAAACTCGAACTTCTAACCGTCCAACGCTATACCATGACAGACGCATCGTTCAAGCGAAGACTTGGCGCTATTTCAACCAAGGGCGTATTGGTCGGCAGCTTCCGAAACTTCGAACGCGAGTCAGACCTCATTTACTTGGGGTTTATTGTGGACAAGGTCACAAGCATAGTTCTTGGTTGGAGACAGACGTGATTTTATGTGTGTCTAAGGACTTCATCCTGTTTTTAGTACACGACTTAGGAAAACTACAGCTCAATTTTGCTCACCTCGCTAAGCTGGGAACGTCGTAAGCTGCTCGGATCGTTGCTTCACCTGCTGAAACGGCAGCTGACAGGATGTAGCCATGCTTGTCAAATTCAGACCGAAGTTCTGCGATTAACCGGCTAAAATTTTCCTGGAATGTCATACGGAGATATTAGCAACGTAATGTGGTAATAACCCGTGAATTCTTTGATCGTAAAATGTGTGTTTTGATCCAGGAAATCTAGATAGAAAAGCAAAAGCATCTGTTCTACGAAATTGAGGGTTAGTGTTCTC
Organism: Sphaeridia pumilis; assembly: GCA_034698345.1. Classification (NCBI taxonomy): domain Eukaryota; kingdom Metazoa; phylum Arthropoda; class Collembola; order Symphypleona; family Sminthurididae; genus Sphaeridia; species Sphaeridia pumilis. The sequence goes on along the minus strand of JAQGBJ010001040.1, from coordinate 25,515 downwards.
TATGGCTCACAATTCAAAGGAGAAGTTGTGCAAATCTAGAGTTCAGGCATGTCTGCAAAAGAGGAATGTGAGATGTGATTGTCATGATTAATTACAGGTGAGTTCCATAATAGGAAAGTACAGCTTCTACATCAGCTACATAAAAGCAAATTGATTATGTAAGATCACATAACGAAACTTGTTGGAGCTTGCTGTCAAAGATAAATATGTGTGTCTTTTGCCAAAGTTTAGCTAATGCTTGAATGAGAGACCTGCTGCTCCTAGAAAAACTGTAGCCAACAATGAAATGTGTAATGGTCTTCGTATGAGTCTAAAAACCTAAACGCTAGTTTGCCTGGACTTGGATAGAGATATTATGTATGCAATTAATTCTGCTGAAGATGGATGTTAGTGTACATTATACGTTGAAGAAGCAGGCAAACAGAAGCTTCGTACAGGATCTACAATAAAAGTGTTCAGTCAGTCAGTCTTTGCTAATAAAGAAAAAATTAGAAATATTATAGTCAATGTTTGAAAACACCAAGAATTCCGGAAAGTGAAAATCATTCGAGGAAATTGTTTTGGAATTTCTCATTCAGACTGCTTGTAAAGAAATTAAATAATTCCCAAGGACCAATTATGACGACACACGAAGACTTTTGAAAACTTGCAGAAATATGGAATGCAAAAATTGGCAAACTTTTTGTGTTTGTGCATTATAAAGTTGAAATAGCAGTACCTTATCTTCAGGTTTTCCGCCTCTGTGAGCCGGATACTCCCAATCGAGATCCAATCCATCAAAGCCTTGCGTGGGTAGGAACTGAATTACGGAATCTATAAAAGTCCTTCTGCTTGATGCAATTGCAGCCATCTGTACAAAGAAGAAAAAGAAATTTTCAATTGTAAATTTGGCAAACTAAAAATAGCTCTTTTTGTTTGAGCCCTTATGACTGTTCTTGGCGTTTTCACTTTACGAAATTTTGATACTGGAGGTATTTCTTACGTTCGAATATTTTTCTGAACCTTCGTTCCAGCCACCGATTGCGACCATGGTTTTCAGCTCTGGGTTCTTCTTTTTCAAATCGGTGAAACGTTTCATAGCACCTGCAAAATTGACACATAATCACAATACTGCAAAGTGTACAATTGTTCCATTCTAACGCTCTTGATCGCACAGTATTTCAATTTTCTTTTTGACACACTAATTTCTTATATCTTACAATCTTGTGAAGTTCAAAAAATGCCATTTACAGACTCGTGTAGCTGCAATTATTGCAAAAGCTATAAATATTTTCGGATTTCGCCTATACTCTCCAGTTCATGATTCGCTGAACATCAAGTTCCAGGAATGACTGCCAATAACATATTCGTGCTGCGGCTTCCAAACTTTTGCTTACTAGAGGTTAAATGAAAATGGTTGATCAAAAATAATTGAATTGATAGAAGATAATTGCTATAAGATCTATAAATAGTATTGCTTCACACAAATTCTGGGAACGGTAAACTTACCTTTTCCCCAATTATCAGAGACGTCATTGTAGGCATCAAGAAGGCGAAGTTTGTTGTCAGAGCCTAAGCCCACAAAGCCATAAATAATGTGCGTACACATAAACGGATCAATGTTTTCAGGATCGAATTTCCCAGCTTCCGGACGGTACGTCGCCCAACTACCGTAGTAGCAAACAACTTTCTTCTTTTCGCCAACACGGCTTCCAGCGTCTAGTCCGCCTACGTAACAAAAACGAGTTAACAAACGTTAGCAATCCAGTCAGTTTATAACGTAAGGCCATGATTCGTTTTCAAAACGAGTGACGTTCTCTCGAATAACCACAACGAACAATTCTGACTTAATTCATGACAGTCATCCGCAACATATAAATTAATTTGTTTCGTGTTTGCAAATAATTTATTGATAGACGTACCATTTCCCATTTTATTACAGATTTTTCTGCCAATATTTGCACAAAAAAAATTAATTCTGCATCCTTCGCTTTCCATTTATATGTTGCAGAATCATGAGTTGATGACGGCTTTCAAAAATGCCTCAATGCAGAATTGTACAGGATAGAAGTTGCACAAAATTTCGTGGAACTTACCAGCTTTCTCTAGCGGTACCATGGCTGCCGCACACAATGAAGCTAAAAAAGCCGCCCAGTGCCAGAAGTAATATTCACTTTGCTTCATTTCTACTACTCAAAGCAAGGATCAAGGTTACGGGAAATGTCCTGACGCTTGAGACTGCGAATGTTCACTGTGACTCACAAAACTATATAGAACTTCTGTAGCGTAAAATTTGCCAGCCGATTTAAGAGCAGGGCTTGAATTTCAACGAGGTCGGAACTGAATAGCGGCTAATGAAGTTCTACTTTGACTGGACTACAGCAGAATAACTGTGACAAACTTGGGTCAGGTCATAGAGTCTGATCAGCTCCAGACAAGACTGACAACTGATAAAATGACAGCGGACTTCCTTGTTCTCATGTTATCTATGATGAACCCTGATTTCGAAAGTCAAGTGAACTTTTAGGTCCTTTGACAGAAACTAAAAATTAAACGTATAATCTCAACGAATCATGAATATTCATCGCGGAAAAGTAGCACTTGTCAGTTTATGCATGGAACCGTTCCAGTATTCCGTTAGGCCTAATAAGTATATACATGTGAGGAGATTCTAACGGGACAAAACCGTTATGAGAAAACTGGATGGCGACTTGGAGCTATTTCTGGATCGGTTTGGGATTCTGGTAAAGTCTACAGACCTGTGGAAGCCAAATAACTGCCGATGCGCATTTCAAAACTTTATTTTTGCGTGTATATGTATATACAAACTTTGAAACTGCATGTGATTATGAATTAGAAACCTTTGGACAACACAAAAAAAAAATATATTTACATGAACAGAAAATACACATGGATTCAAAACTTTTCACAGCCTAGTTTCAACATACATATCAAATATCAATGAAAAACAACAATAAAACAAAAATTTATGTAACGCCAAAGCACTTTTATGAAGTAGCCTCGGCCTCTTGACTAGTTGTCGGAAGGGAACGCTTCCTTTCGGTGGCTTGAAGACCGTTTCTGACGTACCTGTAACAATATAAAAATTCATTATTTTAGTATTTACGTCTACGTCAAGCTCAACCCCATCAAAGAAAAGTCACTTGGGGAAACACGTTCTTTACATCAAAAAGCACTTGGAAATTTCGATTCTATTTGTTTACATTATAACATATTCATATTACATTTTTGTGCTCATGTACTACTTTCACTACAAAAAATCGTCCTTACCAAATGATCCCCAATGGAATCAACAGAAGTATCGCCGCAATGATAAAAATGAGTCCTCCAAAAATTGGCCTTGTTATCGGATAGACGCTGTTGAAAAGAAGAGACGCTGTCAGCGTGCACAAGTCCTCCATAATGGCGACGAAGGCAAACATTTTCCCTGTAACGAGAAAAAGGATTGTTGTTTTGTATATATTTGCTGAGGGAAATAGTTTCAAACAATTTTTTGCCCCGAATCAAAACAACTTGAGGAAAGGAAGAAAGTTGCATTTTCTAAAAACAGTTCGATCTCAGTTCCTTCCTTTGTCAGCAATGCAAATAAAACTTTCCTCCCGGAACTAATCTAGCCCTCTTAAATTCAATTTACTCTCAGTTTTGAGGCCAAAAATGGCAAAACCACACAATAGCTCTACCTTAAATGTAAGAAAATGTGAAAGATCTAGTGGCCTACATACTGATGGGACTTGATTTTGATTGAGTGCGTAAAATATGCGGAAGTTTGCATTCTCAAAATTATGATCATCAAACGCTTTACCCAGGTACACCAAAAAGCTTTTGAAGCTCCGAGGCATTTGAACGAGGCTCTTGAGGATATCATCAATCAGCTTGAGCTCCTGACCCGTTTTTTGAAAATTCTATTACAACGTTCTACATCACCTGGACCAAATTTTTCGGCACGTGACGTACATATGTACCACCACAGGCGTTTGAGCCGAATGCCTGAACGGTGAATTCCTGCTGAACTAAATAGCGGACTGAGACCCAGTCAATTAGACGCCAATTGAAGGACATGCCCATTTGTCCGGAAATTCTGCGCGTGTCGTCAAAATTACCTTTCCGCTTGACTGGCTTATTTGAAACAATATTTTTCGTACTGTCTCCCAGTCGACGTTGTTTTGCTCCCAGCAAAATATTTACTAGAAATCTAGCAAATGCAGTTTTTATAACTTCTTTTTTCTATTCAGCTCCTTGTTTACGCAAAAACAAGCTAATCCAACAAAAAGCTGTATTGCCAGTAAAACACCCAGTATCAAAGATAGGAAGATGTATAGACTTAAAAGGCCTTGAAGGCTGGTAAAATATTTTGCAAAGAGCGGAACTATAAAATACCCGGACCGGAAACAACAAATCGCTTGTTACAATGACGACAATGACGAGCGAACCTTTTTCAATAAATCTCGCCGGAGAATTCAACAAACAACAAGAAATTCTTGCTGCAAAGTATTATGAAAATTTCTAGAAACTTTGTGTATATTTATCATATTGAAAGAAGAAGACTCTAAAGAATCTCATGATTTTGAGCGGAAATCCGGTTTACAAAACTTAACAAAGCAACCACGAAAAATATCAGCTGATGAATCAAAGAACGTAGATTTTTCCGACCATATATGTAATCCAGAGCAAAATACGGCAAATAGCTACTTTCAACAGCACCGGCTATTAAAAATTCTCCATTCATCTTTTTGAAAAAAACATTAAAAATGCAACTCACCTTGTTCATGAGTTGCTACAAACTGGGACAGCAAAGACCTGGTTGCTGGAATGGTGAAGAAGCTGAAAATGGCCCATATTGGAACTGTTGGGAAAAAGAAAACTTTTTTTAAACAATAACCACAATAAGGTACAAACACTAAACTTTTCATGCCACCAGTCGTTTAGATCCCAATAGTCTCACAAAACTTTTACATCTAATTTTTCGCATAACAATGGGCCGCCATAAAGTTTCTCATGTAAATTATATTCATTCTTATGTGCCACAAAAAAGGTCAAGCTGTTGTGTTTTACAGACAAGGGATAAATAAAAGAAAATTCTTTACCTGTAAACGCCATAAGGGTTGAAGTACTAAACCCGTAGACGACAAGGCCGGCGATTCTAGAAACGATGCCTATTATACAGACGCTTGTGTCGTCAACGTTACACTTTTTGAATAGGGGCATTCCGACAAGGAGAACAAAAGCGCCCACTCCATACTTTCCCCCAAAGTAATAGCTGTAAGTCTGGTAGTCCCAGGCCAAGGGTTTATCTCTGGCAAACAGGTAAGCGACATCTAGTTCGCCTGCGGGTGAAACAAGAGCATATTTATTTTTTATAATTTTCATTAAACCTGGAGAAAGTAGAGCAAACCAAAACAACCGCAAGATAAATAGCAGATGATAGAGAGAAAGTATAGGATTCATTAATTCTTAGAAGAGACCGAACAAGGATTTCTAACAAATTGTGTCATCTAAAACGCCCATTTGGGCCTTGCTCACCTGCTGTTGTCATCATGGCAATAAAAGACGCTGCAACAACGAGCAGAATGTAAACTCTGCGGTTTCCTCCGCGTTCCTTGAATACTGTTGACATGGCATCCATGCAATGATCAGAGCCGAAATAAGTGGCACAGCAACCACCGTCTCCGCCCAAATCCTTCTTCCGATCCGAACTTCGGATTATATTACGTTGCTCATCATCATTATCAACGAAACTGTCTTCGGACGAAGTGTTTGTACAAACGGACGTGTCGGGACTGTCATCTGGACTCGGCGTTGTCGCTGTGGTTCTATCAACCGCTGTAATCGATCCACCCGAATCCCATTTCATCAAAGGGCCTTCAATGACACCTGCAGTTCTCGAATCTGTTGCAGACTTCCTCGCCTCTGGCTCATTATTTCCCCTCACATCTTGAACAAAGACCAATGTATACAAAACGCCACACAAGTACGAAGCGAGCATGAAGCAAAAGGCGTAGCCGTGTCCAGTATACTTGAGCATCGACCCGGAAACAAAGGGTCCGATGGTCCCGCCCAAAAAGGTCATGGCTTCGAGGCGGGAGATTCGAACGGTCCTGTTGGACTCTGTACTGACGGCAGCGATGTACGTCATGCACGACATGATACAGCTAACAAACCCACCGCTCAGACCGCTCAAAGTTGAGGCCAACACGATCCAGGCTACTGAGGAGCCTGGGATGAAGCTCATGGCGATGAAGACTCCGCAGCTCAGCGCGCCTCCAAACGGTGGTATCACGATGGGCCACTTACGCCCGAACCGGTCGCTCCAGGAGCCCAGGTAAACGGTGATTAGCAGCGATGGGATCACCATTGTCGTCGTCGACATTAGGATCCAGTGGGAGGACTCGGTTTGAACGGATTCTAGCTCAGGCTTCAGGCTGTCGTTGTGAAGGCTTGAGCAGACGGTCGAGTTGTACTTGGTGCTGCAGACTTTGAGGTAGACGAGGTCTTGGAATAGAGCGTATTGCGAGAAGGTGGCGAGCATGTACAGGAAGAGGACTGGTTCGACTGTGATCCCAAAGTTGCCAGGGTAACAGCAGGTCAGCGAGACCATTTTCGAAGTTGGCGGTGGACCCGGAGTGAACCTGACTTTGCGTTTCATTTTGCTGGGAGTTGGCCAATTAATTAGCGACAGAGTTTGATTCCAGGTATCCACCTCGCGGGAACTTCAAACAACTTTGCTTTTGATACAAAACTTTCCGTATATTTTTTTAATCAACTTTCAAATATTCGAACAAGGGGAAGCCCATCCTCAATAAAATTCACCGAACACGGCCTTTAACTTTGCCGGCGCTAACAAAGGTTCACAAGTGGCGCGTTTTGTCAAGGCCAATAAATTAGCCCTTCCATGAATTTTGAGCTGACACAAACATTAATTAAAAACAAATTATGTAGTTCCAAAAACTTTGCACAGTAATAACTTCGGTCGGTGGTGCAGGGTTTGTGGGATTCTTGAATCGATCTCGTGGAAGCGCTGAAGCTTTGATTAATAGAAAATTGTTCCCACAAATTATCGGTCGAATTCACAGCTGTTATTGCGTATGAAGCCTAATGTTGATTCAAACTCTTGGATCTTCTTATCAAAGATTTAAGACTTGTCCCAACCAAAAGATAAGCCTGCTCCTTGTCGTTTCCCGTTATGTTATCGTTCCAAAGCACCTGTACGGAGGAACCAAACACATTTTGTTATCATTACCACTTGAGTCTGGATCACTTATGTAAACTATTGACAGAATTTCTTGTTATCTTTTGGAATTTTTGTGTTTGATTAGGCTTAAATGATAGGTTGTAGTGTAGTATGTTTTCATATGCGTATTTGCTTCTTTGAACATGTGTATTCATAACGGTGAGAATCCGGAGAAAATTTAGGATGTAAGAAGATTAACAATTTTTAGAAGCCTATTTTTATCATTCTTGTAGAAAAATTCTAGGCGTTTTTTAGAAACGTGGATTTGGCATGTACTTGCACGTGATTCAACATCTCGTATGACAAACAAACACTTTCTCCATCCAAAAACTCAACTCTATCCAGCAAAACTAAGGCGCAGAATTCTTGCACCGGAAGTTGTACTGACAGGGCACGTGTTTCAGAAGCAAAGTTTCTTGAAGAAAATCAGGATCGGTAAAGCTGTCAATTCCTGTTTTTTACAGGAAGGAAGAGGAAAAATATCCACTTTGATGGCATTAGCTAGCGGATGCGTAGGAAAAGAACCCTTTGCTCAGTCAGAAAAGCTGAGGAAGGCAGCGACGCGAATTTTACAAAATCAAAGTTTTCGCCTCCAATTCATGTACCAGTCATGTTACAGATACCAAAGTTTTTCCGTTGACTCGACAAGAAAACGTGTTGTCTTCGGGTATTCTGTTCAGAACCAGGTACATATCTTGTCATATGCTTGAAAAATCATGTCGGCGTCGTCAAAATTTTAAGAGGCACGTGTCTCAAGATGGTTTATAATTTTGTTAAAAGGCCATCAAGTTTCATGTATTGCTTGGAACAGTAATGACTTCAGGCGTTGGAACGTGTCGTTTGCTGAAATTCTTACGGTTTATGCCATACTATGAAATGAAAGCGCTTTAGAATGAATTGCCAAATTGACAATAATTCCTGAGAAAACTTAAAGTCAGCTTTAAGGACCGGTGTAACAAGTCTCGTTAAACTGCAATTGCAACTTTAAATGGCACTGATTCTCGATTATAAATTTGATGCCAGCAGTACAAAATAAAGGACACTAACAGGACTTGCCCATTAGACGAAATAGTTGTCATTCTATTATAGTAGTTTGCCGTCAAGTCAGCAATTCGTGCTATGGACGTGGGCGAGCTTGTTAAAGCTCGCAGAAATAGCAGCAAAGAAAAGTAATGGCAAAGGTTGGCACTTTCTTGAGTCTTGAGGAATTCCTGGATGAAGATGACAGCTTGTTTAGAGTAAACAATTTTGGAAGAAATGTTTTGCGAAAAAAGTGATTGCTTCTCGAGGTGAGATCACGTGCCAAAAAATATGTTTTTTAAAAAATCTACAGGTCGGTTTAAAGAATCACATGGGCAAGCAACACGAGATTTAGTTTTGGAACCCCAAGAAAAGGCTCTTATATATTATTTTCGACAGTCAATCACAACCAGATCTCCCCAATTGCTGGAATTAGCACGAAATTCTCGCACAACTTTTCTTTTCTTGTCACATGATTATACGGGTAATCTGACAAAACACGCCGACTCACACGTGACTCGAAATTTCCAGGAATTTTGAAACCGCTGTTTCTCTGAGTTTTAATTAAATTCATGCCATCATATTTCCGCCCTATTGTGACCTTTGCAAACTTTGGTAACGTATCATCAGTGAAGTAGGAACAAAAAGTTTGGATAACGAAATTATTTTCCAAATTGCTCATCTACAAGGACATCAAACGGGTTCTTTTTGATTACCTTTGTTTCCTGGAACGAAATCCAACTTGCCGCTACTATCAACATTTACTCAGTCTGCAGGCTCTCAGTCAGAGTCAAACAAACTTGGTGGATGAAATGAGACATGGAATTTGAAGATTCAGGTTGACTTTTTTTGCAAAAAAGTCTACAGACGTCAAACACACTAGAGGAAATTAAAAGCACTTTCACTAGATGATTTTTTTGAACTTTGTGAAAAAATTGCCAGTTCCGTCACGTCATTATTGTACGCTTGTGTAGTTCATTTTTGGCAATGGCCGCTGATGACAATGACAGGAACAAGTTCAAAGAACATTTCGTCTCAGCTTTCAAACACAGACATATCAAAGACACTATGCTAAGGCCCGGCACTTTTTCCAAAATCTGGAGTTGACGTTATGACCTGTGGCGGGCGGCAAGTGTTTGAAGTACTGAAACAACTGAAGCCTGTTGAGGTTTCCCACTCAACACATCTGTGGTGGGATTCGACCAGTGCGAAAACACAAGTATAAACCGCTCCAGGCCTATTGCGGTTTCAAGGTCACTTGATGCGAATACCAACTGGCCGTGGATATGTGAACATAACTGAAACTGAACAGAGGTTGGATCACCGGTCCGCCGAGCAAATGGGGTGGAAACCAAAACAATCAAATTACGTAACTTTTGGCCAGGAGTTGCTGTGAGTGTATTAAAAAGGGTGGATTTACAAGGCGAATGGTTTCGCTGTTTCTGCTATGGTTGCGATTATTATTATTATTCAACATGTGGTTCTTGTAGCAAGTGTTATTCTGCCGGCTTAATGAGTGAACCAACTTGATAACAGCCTTTCATCTCACCTTTCATCCATTTCTATTCCTTTCATCTTCTCTCTCTCTCTTCTAACAAGATTCTCAAATCGCCAATCTCATCCATTAGTTCTTTTACTCTCTCAGTCTCAGAGGCAGAGATATTGCAAGCCATGTAATAATGTTACTTTTGCGTGGACAAGACGGATCGTCGAGTAGCAATATCATAACCCTTTTGCTTTACAGGGACATAAAAAGCAGGAATATATTTATGCCCTTCAGCCTCCTTGCTTATGCAAGAACCGTAAACTGATATTAACAGACGGACTACTTTCGCTATCTTCTCAACCGAATGGCAGTCAAGAGAGATAGTTTCTAGGTTAGGTTATCTTTTATGACGCTATTTCTACGGTTTAACAAACATGAACATGTGTAGTAAGTAGTAACAACGGCATGATTGACACTGTCTCGAGGGAAATACCTTCAGCTCCATTCAAAATAAATGAAGACTTAGACTCTTAGTCTAGTTTAACTTATACAAAAAGTTAAAAAACTACTATACGCAAAACAATCTTTGGTTAGGACGGTTTGAAGCTTAACTTCAGTGTTCATGACATTAGAAGACGTTGCGGAGTGGTTGTAATTCAATAGCGGATGAGACAGAAAACTGATCGCAAAACTGACGAACGTCTCTGTGAAACAACAGGACAATTATTAGGAGATGTAGTAATGACAAACTGCCTCAGTCAGTTTTTTCAAGTTGCAGGAAGAATGAAGCATACCTGGAGTTCATCCGCTGGGCGGAACCGGGAATCAGTCCGAGCGCTTGTTCGAGTAATGCCCTGTGGCGGTGACGTAAAAGAGTAATTAGTGATAACACAAAACTTGTGATATCATGTCAAGTTGACGGAAACAAGAAGCTTACTTAGATGTTGGTGTCAGGTATTCATCCACAGCTCGACGAAATGCCATGATATCTACGACAGCTTGGGTAGCTCCACCGTCGCTGAAAGTTGAGACACAAGAGTAAAGCCGCAAAAGTTCTTCACAGACACTTTCTACGACTTGAGAAAGCACTGTGGCTTTCAGTTTCTCTGAAACTGTGGTAACCTGATCAAAAGAACACAAGAATTATTAAGGTCCGCAACATTCAACTTGGAAGCAAATCTGTTTTCACACCTACCTCTGACACTATCCGAACCAACTCTAATACCACTTTTGAAACATAAGGTCTAACACCAGTGGGTTCCGCAAACTTTTCCCAGTCGAACGTGCCCGCGAACATGGCTTGCTCAATTAGTCCCACTACTGGTTCGTACTTCATTTCAGCGTAGTAGGCAAAAATAAGTTTCTGGATGTTCTGTAATCAAAGAAGTTTGATGTCAGCTTTTGAGCTAAATGTATGTTTGACAAACTGACTTGGTCTTATGCAATTCTTACCGTTACAGCAGCATTTGCTTTGTTGGTAATAGAGCCAATATTTGGAAACCCTAATGATGATAGTGATTTTACAATAGCAGGGTATGTGCAGGATTTCGCATAATCACAGTTGTTGAGCAGCAATAGTAGGCGAACTGGTGTGCTGTTCGATCCTAGAATCTTGTCGTCGGGTTTTCCGGGAACTTGGGAGTTTTTGAGCTCGGATAAAAGGGATTCAATAGCCTGCAACACAACATGTGTTAATAAACTGATTACGCATGTCGATGCATATTCTAGACAGTTGACTAAATGCAGCTTACGTCTGAGAAAGAAGCACAAGCAACAGCCAAACTTTCTGCTAATGATGACACAACTTCTTGACTCTTCAGCAAGGACCTTTCTTCGACATACTTTTGTAGTAAAACTTCCTTCATAACTTTCGCAGAGTTTGTGACTGTGCTTTCCAGTTTCGAGGGCTGAAACAGACAAACTTGTTGAATGAAAAGTAAATGAAAATGAAACGGATGCAAAAGAAGAAAATGTAATTACCAGGCCCGTGATGAAGCCATGGTCAGGTTGATGTTCCATGCTCCAGTCCTCCAGTTTGCCCAACTCGGAAATTTCGACTGACATTTTTGCTGCCATTGTCTGCAACGAATGGAACCTACGATCGAAGAGAATATTAAATTCAGACAACCTCAAAGGCTTCAATTTTCCTCTTTACATTACAGCATCCGGCAATTACCTGATTTGAAACAGCAGAGTTCGGAACTTATCCACAATTTCCAGAGGTGGGTCAATCGTCAAAACTTTACTGAATACGCGCCGGATGGTACTGAGGCAAGCTGAAATCCATGGGACTTCTGGGACTGACGGATTGATCCATTGGTACTCTTTTGTTGAAAATTTCTGGGGCATGATGCATGCAGCACAAATGTCGCTGAATATTTTCACCGAATTTACCATCATCGTCTAAAAAAGAAAGACAATTTTACAATACAGATCATTGTGGTTTGACAGACAAGAAATTTATATACCTTCACATCCGACTGCTTAGATAACTCTGGCTTGACCCTAAGCTTGTTGCCGAAATATTCTTGGCTCAATTGCCAAAACGGGGCGAAGTACGCAGTGAATATGTCGCAAATACTGTCTGTGCACGATACTTCTCTGGTCTTCACGGTCTGAAAAATCATCAGAAATCAATAAACATACTTTTTAAGCAGAATCAGTTGCTCCTCAAACTCTAAAGTCATACCTGATCCGAATCAACTTGCAATTGCTGCGACGAATGATCTCTCTGAGAACTGGAGAACGTTCGGAAACAATTTCTCATAGCAGTGCTTAAAAACTCATAATGGCTCATCAAACACATCCAAGCAGGATCAAAGTCAACTCCAAGGTTCATCAGATGTGCAATGAATACTCGTTGGTCATCAACATTTGGAGGTTTCTGTTCCAGCTTCTTCTTTAGTTGTTGCCTAAGCCCTTCTGCTATCTCTTCTACTTTTTCTTGAAACTTCGAGAAAACCTGCGAGAACAGGATGCCATTTCATAATTTTCAACCTTCAACCTCGAAGAATAAACCATACTCTGCTTACACTTTTTTGCACTTCAGGTTGCTCAAATAGCGTTTTCGATCTCAAATAGTCGCTGATAGCCATATCGTAATCTTCTTTCTCGATATTCCGCTGCATAGTTCCCGGGAGACTCAAAAGAAATTTGAACCTTTGATATGCTCCAAGCGCATTTCTGGTAACATCCGCCCGGTCTTTCCGGTTCAGTACGTCTTGGAACATCTTAGCTGCCTCTTTCTCACAGACTGAAACCAGAGGATTCACTTTGTAACTCTCACTTAACTTATATACATGTGTCACCTCACGGAATGTACCTCACCTGCAATCTGTTCATCAATATCAGGTATCAAACCTTGCCTGGCATTCCCTCTACTATCATACTTATCACATTTCTTCTTCAGTTCCATTAACGAATCCAGCTGGTCCATAACCATGTACATGTTCTCCTACAATTTCAGCAACCATATTAGCTCTCATCCTATTTCATGATTCACTTTACCCAAAACATCTCACCTTCAAAAACGACACTTTTCCCTCAGACTGTGAGTTGATTTTCATGCCCAGGTACTGCAATCCAGACTTCAGGTCCTCAAAAGTAGTCGCATGATGTGATTCAAGCAAGAACCATTGTGGACTGAAGTTGTCTGCCGACAAATTTCCGCATTGTCCCGGAAACCATTCTGCTAGTTCCTCCACCGGAAACTTCTTCCTTTAGTGAAAAAAATAATCGTTCTTAATGATCTTCCACGGGTTTCCAAATTACAGAAACTTGAATGAGAGCTTACTCATCAGCTTCAGAAGAAATCTTCAACGGATCTTCTTGCTGATAGGCAACTTTAGTCATTGGTCTAGTGCCCACCACCACAGTTTCATCCACCCAGACAGCGCTTTCTTTCAGAAGACTCACAGTTTCTTGTGTTCCTGAAATCAAAAAGCATTGATTACTGTTGTGCTGATTATGGCATTTCGGAACATATTACAATTCACCGATTTTCATTCTCACCTCTAAAAATGACAGTACTTGTACCGATTCCGCCAGACTTCGTAATGATAATTATATCCCCTCGTCCCTGGCAAAGTAAAGTTCTTGCAACTATTTTACTGGGCGAAATCCATTCTGCAGTTAGTAAACAATTAACGCCACAGATTTCTAGTGAAATTATATCGGACTGAGATTTTCCAAGACGTTCGCCACGAATCGTCAATTTAGTTCCAGGAGGGCCTTCCTTTGGGGATACACCGGTAACTAACGGAGTTGACATGTTGACACAGTTATCATATATATTAGATTAAATTTTGACTAAAACAAAATTCAGAACTTTGGAAATGCCGCAAATTGCAAATGTCATCATTAAAAGCCTCCCTCTGACTGTCAGATGTTTTTGTTTGTTGACATGAAGAAGAGAAATTCTCTTAGCGACGCCGCACTTTGTTCTTTCCTGCAGTGAATTTTTCTTGCTTGTGACCAAAATATATTCGCTGACGAACAAAATGATTCGGTTTTCCGCAATTCCGGTGGATTTACAATTTAAGAATTCAAATTGAAGCTCAAATCTGACAAATGAGTTAATATTTTTAAGGCGAATTGTTGTTTCAACATAATTTCACACGAAAATATACCCAAAAGTTCCAAAAATTTGAGCGCACAATAATGCAGCCGCCGGTAGCGCCTGCCCATGGACCACCACCAGTGTGTGCAGGTTCAAACCTGACAGCATTTCGGAATCTTTTCCGAGAAGATTACGAGGTACTGAAATCAACCTTGAAGTTTCTGTAATTTTTTATGTAGTATCGATTTCGACAACTGTAAATCACTTCATGTTTCATAATTAGACAATCCATTTGTCAGTTTGTTTTCGAACTCGGAAAGGGCCCGAGATAAAAATTCTGAATTGTGATTCAAAATGACGGTAAATTTTTAGGGCGCAAACTTAGCAAAATCTAGTATAGTTCTTTGGTCTAGGTTTCCAATTTGTTGCTTTTACTCTAACATTCTTGTTGTTATGGTTTTACAGAACGACGAGACCGAAACCTTCCAAGGTTTCACCAAGACTCATCCACTTCGAAAGACGGTGGTCGATACCAGAAATGCCATCAAACGAGAGCTCAAATTTCTCAAGACTCATCACCGAAAGAGAACCCTTTTGAATGCAAAGTGTCTTCAACCCTATGACTTGGCTTCGGATCCATCACCATCCAAGGCTGTCACGACTGATATGGAAACGATCTCATCTGTACTCAGATCCACTCCGCTTACTCAAGTCAAACGTCGAGGAAGACCGCCCAAGAACCGAAAAAATACCGAAACAGAAAGCAATGAAGTACATGTACCTGAACCTGATGAAGACGGTGAAGAGGAAAATGGTGCTGTTGAATTTGCTGGATTCGAAAAGGATTCGGATCTAATGAAGTTGTGTAAGCAAAACCTTGAGATGATAGACTCGGAGTTGATGGAAGTTGGATTCAAAGGATTTGAACGGGACGACCCACTTCGAGCTGATTGTGAGCAGGCCTTTAAGGAAATCCAGGAAAGCTTCAAGTCTCTAACTGAGCAGGATATGTTGTACTGATATTTGATCTCAGATGATTGATAGACTGCAAAGAAATTGTAATATTTTGTAATACTTTCCTTGCGATACCACGAAGTAAGCGTATTTTCTATTTCTATAACATAATCACGAATGGTGATTCACGATGTCCAACTATGCTATGAGACATTTGTCTAAGGCAGAAGACAATGAGCTATTTGATTTACTGTAACTGTTTAACATTACAAAACAGGTAATAAATACGAAGTATTGAAGCTAGCTAGCGAGAGTCACACATTTCCATCAAAGTTCGAGGATGTCTAACGCTAAGGGTATCGAGCTCAAGCCGAGCTTCTGGGGTATTAGATTTAGGATGTGCCAGCCACTTGCGGTCGTTGAAGTAGTCAAGGCATGTGAACAGCTCTTGTTGCGAGTACCTCTCAATTTGAATTGGGATGAAAGGATCCATCATTTCCCAACCCTAAGAAATTTCAGTTTATACAAATTTGCACAAGCAGCTATGAAAAGTGTATTTTTAATAGGCTCACCTCTTTCCCCAAGAGATATCTCGGCATGTGAGATTCTCTCAATTCTGGCCCAAAAGCGACTTCGTCAACGGTAACTATGCATACTCCACCAGTCTAGGTAGGTGAACAACTCAAATAAGTCAAGCATTTCAACGTAATAGAGCTGCAAAATTATACCTCTAATCAAGCTTACCCAATCATTATCGAACAACTTCCTCCATCCCTCAAACACGGTCACCTGATTTTGTGGCACTTTTGTTCTGTCTTTTCTTTTTAATTGAATATGCGTATCTCTGTCAGTTAGCATTCCATTTAGGCCGTCCATTATGACCATAACTCTGCATCTGGAAGTAGATCGTAAAAAAGTTAAGTTCAAGCTCATAGCATTTCATCTTCAATTGCAGATCAACTTACTTTCCGGCAGTCGACAACAGCTTCAGCTCTTGAACTAATGCTACAATAGCCTCAGAAGCGTACGCAGGTCGAGCTATTCCATGCTCGATCAACGCTGTGACAGGAGATCCTGCAGGAGTCATTTCTCGGACATTCCACTTGTACTCTTTTGACGTTATAAACTGTAAAAGCAACGAACAAACTTGAGACAATACCTGGCGTAAACCTACCATCACTACATCAACAAACTCATACCGAAGGATCACCCAGCAGATGATTGTTTTCTTTTTGGAACCAGTGAAGCCACATGACACTGTTGTCTGCATGATCGATAAAGCCTTCCCTAGAAATACTAGCCATAGTTTCTTTAGCGTGACGAGTCCAAACAGGCACTGTGATTTTAGCAAATAGAATCATCAGATTACGTTTATAGAGCCATATAATCTGAATTTACATCAACGCATACCCCATGGCACGTGGAACACGACGAAATTGGCAACATAACCATAGTGAACCAAGTGTGACAAGGTTACTGATTTCCCAGTGCCATTTTCCCCATCTGGAAGCACAAGAGAATTATTGAAAGCAATATCAACACGTAAAATTTCGTCAGGAACAAAAGGCAAAGAAACTTACACAAGACGAACTTGAGTGGTGGTAGTCGAGATCCGTAAGACTCAATGTCGTTCTTGATGGTCAAGAATGGTCGTCGGACTAGAATGCAGGTTTCCCGAAAAGTCTCGCACTGTTGTAGATACTGGCGAGGCATCCCAACCGGATGCTGAGACGTTCCGAATATTAGTTTGGACGTCTCAGGATCGACTTTGTAGAATCGGCCTAGGTGCGACTGGTCAAGTTTGGTCTGGAATACCGCATACAGATATATTATATATCCAACACCTACTGAAATTTATTGGAAGGAATATCTCATGTGTCACTTACCGGATCCTCTTCCGAAGTTCTGAAAGCTGATACCGAGGAGCACCAACGAACCTTCGACAGCACTCTTTCATCTTGTAAGCGAATTGCTTGCCGCAGCGACGTTCGTAAAGTTCCAAGCATGATTTTAAACACAAGTTAAAAGAATGAAGATTCTTCAGTTTGGAGTATAGCCTAAAATCCCGTGTGTATTTCTGGCTCACGCTCGCAAATAGATTTATAGGTGTAAAACCATAATTTACGTCTTTTTTGTTGATCTAAACACGTGTTTTCATTGAAATTCTGAGCTGCTAAAAATCAAAATATGAAGACTCCCGCAAGAGCCAAGTACATCTAGACAAGAAAGAAATGGCCATGAATCTCACTCCATGACTGCGCGCGTGGTTCAAAAAGAAGAGATCCAGATTTCAGGTTTCGAACAAAATTCTTTTTGATTGTTTACAAAAAAGCGTCTTTAAAATTTTTACTGTGAATTAATTTCCTCAGATTCTTAATTGAAATGGCAGGAAATTTGATAGTGCGAGAATCCTTGAAGGCTCTTCGAAGCTGGAGTGTACCTCAGTAAGTGAAAATTTTGATAAAAAGAGGTTTCATTTGCGTCTCATTGTTTAATTTGGTTCAGAAAGTTAAGAATTCTATAGTTACTGACTGAATGTTTTCATAAACAGGCGGACATTCTCTTGCTCATCTGTTGCATTCAGACCTGCTGAGGACGAGTTCGAAAGAAAGAAGCACATCCGTGATGCAAGGCAAAAATCTGCTAAAGAATTCTTGTCCAGCAAAGAAGATTTGGAGCATCAGAAGAGTTTGCAAAATTACATTACTATCGACACAAAGGTATGAGATGTGATGTTTGTTTCTTTCCCTAAAATTGAGTTGGTTTTACTAATTTTCCTTTATTTTTGCAGCCCGACATCACAGCTGTTTCAGGAGTTCCAGAAGAGCATACCTACACTCGAAGAGTCAGAGTCTTCAAGCCATCTAAGAATGCAATGCAATCAGGCACGGCTAATCTAAGGCGCTGGAAGATTGAATTTGAAACCAGAGAACGATGGGAAAATCCATTAATGGGCTGGGCGTCTTCGTAAGTTCAGAGAAACATTGTTCGAATTAGTATGTTTGTAATGCAATTCTAAAATTGTGTCTATGTAACTATAGTGGCGACCCTCTGTCCAACATGAACGTGGACTTCGAATCAAAAGAAGATGCCATCGCCTTCTGTGAAAAGAACGGTTGGCCATGGTTCGCCCAAGATCCAGTTGAAAAGAAACCCAAAACCAAGAGCTATGGTGCTAATTTCTCGTGGAACAGACACACTCGTGTATCAACCAAGTGAGAATGTCTCGCTACCGCAACTTTTTGTCGGAGGGACATTTTGCCGAAATCCTGTACCTCTGAAATCATTAGGCTTTAGCATAACACAGAAAGGGCTGTGTCAAGTGTAAAAATGTTATTTAGATTCATCGCAAATTTATTGTCAACTAGAACGCATGTACAAGTGTGTCGTTATCTATACCAACTTGTGCTCTGAATACATCTGTTCGCGGCGTTACTACAAGTTCAGTCTCGTCCTGTTCTTTTTGTAGAGGAGATCATACATTAGTTTCATTTGGTTAGGGGCAATTTGATGAGTGCTGATTAGCTGTGGGCTGCAACATTCTCTTCCCTGTGGAACCAAAACAGTTTGTAGTTTCTAAGCCTTTAAATTTTGAACAGTAGAAGCTCTGATAATTGTAGGGGCTCATACCATCTTCAAAGGGTTCCACGCCTGACTTCGAATCCAATGGTACGTGGGCACTTTACCCTCCCATAACATATCCAGGGGAACTGGCAAGAACCTCTCCCTCCCACTTGAATCGATCGAATTTATGTTTTCGATTCCCGCTTCGTGGAAACATTTACCTGTAAACAAATCGTGAGTATATAATTTGTATCTACGCAACGCTGTTGTATGATAACATAAACAAAGTATACTCATTAGCTTATTTACCCAGTTCCAGGTCTTCCATCCCCTGCTGGCTTCCACTGTTACACGGATATAGCTCTGGTGCCACCCTCTTGACCGTCCCGAATTCAATACTGGAGAATAGTTCCGTGACATTCGTCAAAGCAGATTTACTGAATACATAACCCGCACCACCAGACATGTAACCCTGTTTAACAAAAACAACCTCAAGTAACCCATTAAGCATAATAATACTGTAAATTGCGCAAACATACCAATGGAAACTTCTTATGCTTCAGCAAATACCCAGACCACACCGCCTTATCCGGATCCAGCTCTCTAAGAAAGTTTCGCAAATTGTCAACGACCACAAAAGTGTCATCATCAGCCTTGAGGTACCAGTCAAACTCCTGCGGAAGTCAACAATTAGCTTCACTCCACTAGTCAAAGCCCCCAATAGGACATTGTGCAAAATACCCTGAGATTGTCCGCCAAGTACATCAACGCCCTTTGAGTCTTGCCCCAAAGATTCTTGTAGCCTTCTTTAGCATCCAGGAACGTCACCGGAAGTTCATCCTCGTCAAACCGCCCGAAGAACATCAACATGTCACATTTTGACCCCCACGTAGCCTTGATTTGCCTTGCAGCCTCAAGTTTTTGCCGGTTTATCAGAACGTAACACAAAAGTTTGTACTCCCTGGAATACATGTTTTCTAATGCCGCTAGTTCTCCTTTATCTTTCACATTCTGATAGCTTCCCAAATGCAACAAGCAAAATATCACAAAAACAATGCTGACAATCGTTAGGAAATGACGTAAGCGAACCATCATGCGATAGCCTGGAGCAGGGATCATTTCGACGTCAGATCACTGCCTTGACTAGAAACATACTGAAGTTATCATCAACCGAGTTTGCGAATCCCCACTGAAGTACGTGACTTCCGTTTACCTGTAACCTGCTTTTGGTGACATTAAACCGAGGGGTTCCGTATGTACACTTGATGAAAGAGCAAGATGAGATTTGACCGATTTGTTCAGCAGTAAACGCTTCCCGTTTCGCATGTGATCTTGGTGGATTCACATTGCAAGAATGTAACTGCATCGTGATTGTTTCGTGGGCTCTCAGGCATGACATTGTCGACATTTGTCGAGTCTTGAGGTTACTTTACCGAAGTCAGACGAATATGAGCATTCTTCGCAATTTACCCATTTGTTGCACCTAAGCGATTGGACCTTGTAATGTTTACTCTATAAACTATAATTTTGCCATTTTCACCATAGCTTCAGAAATACATGCAATCAATGTGTACTTTGGGATGGAGAAACACCTGGCCAATCAATTAAGCCGTCATGAAGCCAACACAACCTTTTGGTCACCAGAACGAAATTGCACGCTTATATAACAACGTTGTTGACATGTCAAGGCAATCAATTATATTTTTGAACACTATTTCGTCTTAAAATATTATTAAAAGCCAAAAGCGCTTGTGAATTGTTTTGGTTCAAATTGTTTTCAAGCAAAACGTGAATTTGTAATACGGTAGGAAAAAGTGTACCAATCGATACAAACTTAATGCATTAGCAATCAAGGTGAATTACGTGACAAAGACTGAAATCCCGTCAGAACGTCGGGCCGGTCTGCCCCTATCCACGCCTTCGATTGGCTTCCTGTCAAAATATCATGTTCTATAATCTAGCCAGTGTACAATAGAGTATCGAGTGAAACGCTAGTTTTCTAGTTCAACTTTTGTCCTACTCTTCAGTATTATTTTCTCTCTTGTGCTGTGACTATGAGTTCGACAAGAATCCACTTCAAGTGCTTCTTAGCCCTAGTGTACCTCAATTATATCTTCGGCCCAGTTCAAACAAAGCCATTTCAATCTGACACTATCAGCTCGCTAATTTCGAACCTAGTTTACAAAAAATTTCACCAATGCACAACATTAATAGTAGTAGACAACAGCGAGTTCAGCCTTGAAACGCTGCAAAATCAAGTGCTTCCGCCGCTATCAGAATCCCAAGACTTGTACCTGCTGAACATTGCCAAAAGGCCCTGGATCCTCAGCCGGTACTTCAACATCCGCAAGCGAAGCTCACAATGTTTTTTTGTAATTTTAGTGATAGATTCTGGAGATATTCTGACTTTGGGGAGACTTGCACCTCTGACAACTCACAAATATGGAGTTCCAACGTGGAAAGATAGCGACAGGTACCTGATTGTGACTTCAGGCGAGGCTGGAGCAAAAGAATTACTTTATTCCAAGTTCCTACAAAAACTGAAATACAAAGCTGTGGCTTATGTCAATGGAAATAACCACCAGCTTCAACTTCGAACTGTCTGCTACTACTGCCGCCATGGACGTCCAGGCTTGGTGTCACTCGAAGTTCCGGGCGTTCTCAGCTCGCAGTTGTCACCTGATTCCATTTTCATTGACTTCGAGACCAACTTTCATGGATACAAGATCAAGGCCGCAGTGTCCAGCAAAATCCAATATAGAATGGAAATTTACCCCAGCGAAACAGTTCCCGGTGCTTGGGAAGGGAAACCAGGACCTCACACCAGCTTGGTTGAAGTTTGTAGAAAAAAATTGAATTTTACCTACGAATACTTTCCTTCCATCGGCGGAGGCGGCAGTGGTGTCCGATGGAAGAATGGCAGTTGGACTGGGTCAATGGCGGATGTCATTTATGGAAACGCTGAATTTGGAATGGTGACAGCTCAGACACTTCAGCGGGACGAACTTGTCTCATTTTCCTTCCCGATTACTTATGACTGGTTGACCTTCGCAACCGGAATTCCCGTGCCGAGACCGTCTTGGCGTGACATACTTCGGCCGTTTGTAACCTCCTTATGGATGACGATATTAACTACTGTTTGTTGTGTGGCCGGCGTTTTTGCCATCTTTGGCAAGTCTCCGACCTGCATCGATAATTTGAGCGTTGGCCGAAGTGTCTGGTACCTGTTCGGCTCGATAATGGAACAGGACTTCTTGGATCCACGTTCTGAAGTCGTACGTCTTTTGTGTTTCGTGTGGCTTGTGTTTACACTGGTCATTACGTGTTTATATCGGTCGAAATTGGTGGCAAGCTTGACTTTTCCTCTCGTCGAAGTGCCTCCTCAGAGCTTCGAAGAGCTGACAGAACCTGAATTTGGCTACCGCTGGGGCCTGTATTATTTGGCTGGGGCTGCGTATGCCGCGTTCAAGTCTTCAGACAATCCAACCTATGTCAAAATATTCAAGGGAATGGAAATTGAACACAGTAATGTCAACTGCATGCTAAAGGCCGCCAAGTCCAAATATGGCTGCATCATCTACGAAGCCAGCGCCATCGATGTTGGCTACAGAAAAATCAGCGACAGGTACGGGCGGAACCCGACTGTTGTCGCCCCAGCGACCACATTTTTCATTACTAGTTGTTGGGTCATGGAGAAGAGAGCCATCTTTCGGCCCAATTTTCATCAAATTATGCATCGGACTATGGACATGGGCCTGAATAACCGATGGGTCGAGATGAACTACCAAAGGTTAAGGCACGAACGTTCAAAGGCTGGTGCAGCGGAGAACCATTACGACTCTCTTGATTCCAATGGGCCTCAGCCGCTTGAAATGGAGCAACTGGTGACTCCATTCACCATTTGGATTGTAGGGCTTATTACGGCTGGCCTTATTTTTGCTATAGAAAATTTCAGGGGTCGGAAGAAAGGCAAGGAATTTTTTCGAAAGATGTTCAAGAAAATATTTAGAAGAAGAAGTAGGGAAAAACCAGTAGACTTGTTCAGCGCTAGGACGATTCAAACTCCAAGGCTAAAGGTTTTTGAACAACCAAAATCGGAATCTGCTCAAATGGGAAAGTTTCATTTTGATATTACAAAGCTTTTGCATCCAAAGATTTAATTTCATGTGTTTTTATTAAGGGCGCTAAATATATTTCTGTTCATAAAATTTTTGCGAATTTTCGCACACACGCTATCATTACATTAACCACGATATACATTTGTCCGTAAGGTTATCAAGGATGAGCTTTAACGTATAACATTGATAGCACTATCTTGTAACTTGTGTAATACCTCAAGCCGCTTATATATTTCTATCCACATTTTTGATTCCACATTTATTTTGTATTCAGGATACAATACTTTTATAAGATTTAGCTGTCATATCATCTCTCTTGCAAAATACCCTCATTTTTCACCATTTTATACAGTTATACGAAGAACACAGATTTTTCATCGTCTATTATAGATTTCAGCCGTATATATCCAGTTTAATCCAGTAAATTCCAGTAGACACTATTTATAATAGTATATAGCACTATAAATTCTAGTTTTACAAGGCTCAAGGGTATACTTTTGTTGATACAGGTTTCTATAGTCTCAGTTCAATCACTACAGACTCATTTAACATGCATGTTGAGCACCAATAGTAGATTTAGCTTCTATCAGTTTCTAGCCTTGTTAATCTATCAACATTGTGTAATAATACTTTTTCGAATTCTAGGCTTTATAAAGCTTTTATATAGGTTTAAGAAACAAAAAATAAAATCTGCAAATGAAAAAATCAACCGGCTATAACGTTAATATTAATTAATTTTTGTGCTGACACCTGAGGTAAAGTGCGCTGCGTTTCCTCACTACAAGAATCACAGGTGAATATATGACGATGTTGCGGTAAATGTGCATTCTTAATTAGCTTTACCTTAAACATATATAATTTATATTAACTTTTTAGCATCATTCGTATTACTACACGAGCAATCACAGCACCCGGGAAGGTTCATACAGTATCCGAACTAATTTGAGGCACCAGGTCTTGAATGGATTCTATATAATTGTAGGATGCTTAAATATATTTAATTAGAGTAATTTAACAATCATATGTCCAGCATATCTTAACAAGCATTCATTAACAAATTTTGAATCGAATATAGCGACGACATAAAATAATCAGGCTTACAACAGCGTTTAATTTCAAAGGGTACAATGTTCTCACGAAAAAGGGTTTTCTCCAGTATGAGCTAAACGTTAACCGATTGTTACATGCAATTCGGTACAAAGGTCATAAGTCTATAGGACTTTTAATTAAATGGCTAAAATTAAATTATATTAGTGCTATCGTAGGTATTAGATTTAGATATGAGAACCGCATAATGGTTTCTTCTAGAACACATGTCGTTAATACTCGAATGTGAGCAGTAATATATACTAACATTTACTTGATTTTAAGTAACGCGAGCAACATATGTAATTATTGCTTTTTTGAGGTAATCTAATGTTAGTATAGGAAGTCATATTTTTAGGTTAGGTCTATTAGACAATTTTCTAATAAAATACTAGAGGCGAAAAGTCTATGACATTTTCATGGTACAAAACGGCTGTGATTTTTTCTCTATGGCTCATCATCATATCTCTCGGTACTATTATTTTTTAGGCGAAGGTTGCTGTTGTCTATCAGTTCTGCTGTATGGCGAATAAGGGGTGGTGGTGGAGGAGGAGGAGGCGGAAGTGGTCGTTGTCATAGATGGCGCTGCGGTAGTGGTGGCGGGCCTGGGCGCTGGTACAGTACTGACGCATCTCGGAGGTTCTTGAACAGTTGGAGTGGCAGTAACAAAGGTAATCAAGGGACCTTGGTGAGGTGCGGCGGCCGCGGTAGATGGCGCTTCTGAAGGCTTGCTGGCTGGTATACTAGTTGTTGGGATTGCTGCAGGTACTGAAGTTGTGGTTGTAGATACGACTGAAGTCGGCGCTGTTGTCACAGGTCCTGGTTTCGCAGCGCCAACTTGACGACTAACACCAGGTGGCGTATCTGCAAAGGAACTTGATAAACTACTTGTACTGCTGGGCGAAACTGGAGACCTGGTAGCTGTGATGACGACAGAGGGTGGTGGGGGATGGTTATGGATATAAGCTTGTGAGAGTGGTGCCGTGGACAAGTTCAACTCGGTGGGTTTACTAGCTGCAGTGGTATTTATAATGAAGGAAGTCGTAGCTACTGGGGCCGGAGGTTGGGTCTTGAGGGGCGGAATCATAGGTGGCTGTTGGATAGCTGTGGAAGCTGAAGATGCTGGAACGGTGTAAATTTGCGACTTTGTGGGTGGAGACGGAGGACTTCGTTGTGTATTTGTTTGATGCTGTTGAGGCTGTTGTTGGTTGGGCGAAGGTGAAGTGAAGGACTTGGCTTTGGAGAACATTGAAAAGGTGGTAGATTTGCCCGGCGCTTTGAGCACTGGTGGGGGCGGGTGGTGCTGAACAACGTGGTGTTGCTGTTCAGTGGTACTTGAATTGGAGTAGTCTTCGGAATGCTGGTGTTGGAGCTGTTGTTGTTGGTGCTGTTGCTGCTGCTGATCCAAGGCCTCGAGAGAGGCAAGGAAACAGTTTTCAGACTTGGGTCTTGGTAAATTAACTTTGGCAAGAGCTTTGGTCAGTTCTTTCATATCACACTT
>JAQGBJ010001039.1:0-27624 GCA_034698345.1 Sphaeridia pumilis | reverse complement strand
ATCAGGTACAACTCAAATTGCCATATCTAGGTACCACTCAAATTTCCATATCTAGGTACCACTCAATCCCCTACCATAGCTTATGGAAAGGTGGATTCGAGCTTATCCATCTTCCCTCATGTGCAATACATATATGCTGCGAGATCTCCTTGAAAATCCTTTATATGGAAACTAACGTAAAGGGAGCGCGGGGGTGAGATGGCATATGTACCAACGAGATATTGATGCACCAGCCGCAGCCTTATGCGATCATCCTATGCCTGTGAGCCTTAACGTGAATACACAAGGGATGCATCCAGCTTCAAGCGCAATCACTTCAACTTCTAAATCGTTCACTGAAACAGGCTCTTTTAACACCAATGCAAAAGTTCCAAAATTAACCGTTTAATGTTGGCTGACCATCATGGTTGAACAAGAATTTGCAAAATCAAAGTTACACACCTCTGCTTTAAAATTGAGTCATTTAGCATGCATGCAATGCAATATGATTTTGAAACCCAGCAATTAACCAGCCGTTTGAGCTGCATCAACTTTGTTTGAATAGATGCACAAAAGCGTAACGGCAAAGGGTTGATGCATCGCTGAGACCGCCGGCGTTCATTCATCATGCTCTTATTATTATGGTTGGTTAATAATAATATTTGCTGACTGAGCCCATTTCCGCTCTGCTTATTACTTGCCATTTGATATACGAGGAATTGAGAAAGGAAGGATTCTGAAGGTCCATAATGTGGTTGGCGGTAAACGAGATTAACAAGGACTTGGTGGCAGGAGTCTCGTTCAAAAGTCCACGTTGAGATTTCCTTGAAGGAATCTGTGAGAAAATAGGAAATGAAAATCAGAATCTCCAACAAGAACTAAAAGCATTGTTTCATTAAAGATAACTGACGGAATTTTGCAAACTTGACCTGCATGAAGGCCAGCACGCGGAAAAACAAGGGCGCCCTAAGCTTGGCTCGGCTGGCGCCTTCGGCGCGTACTGTACGTTTGTTTGCGAAACAAACGTGACACTTTGCAGGCTATGCGTTACGAGCTCCGTTACATAAGTACGTATCGTAGATAAGGGGGGAAATTGCGAAAAGTTTGGAGTTTGTGTAAATTATGTGGTTGGGCTAACAGACTTGAATTAATTTAATTCACAAGACATTTTAAAGATGGCAAACATCGTAAAGCACACCTTGGCTATTTTCATGAATTGCTTTGCCTGGACGAGAAAAAAGAGCATCTTTAACTTGAGGTGAGATCAATTTTGTACTTGAAAATTCCTGCTTCAAGTTCAAGAAATTTTCCTCAATTTTTGCTGGAATTACCAGCAAATATATCATGTAGTTACATAACGTTTGACTTGATACTTGAGGCACGAGTACCAGACAAAAGCCAGAACTGTGTAACAATGGATAGGCTTGGACTGTAAAAAGTCGTAAAAAATTCGCAACTTTTTTATGGTGACGGAAGAATGGGTAAATGGATAGCAGTTTGTGGTGAGAAGTTTGAAATTGAGACGTCCGCTCAACGTAGGTGTGAACAACTTCAAGGTTTTCGTTTCAGCATTAAAGTAATGATGAGCACGTAGAAAAGAGATTAAATTAAGTAACGTGTAATTTGAGACTCCAGCAAACAATGGCAGACAGGTATGGAATCGACGAGGAAACAAGCGGAAATTAGCTTTTTCATGTATGTAGTCACACATATAGTTAATAGTTAACAAGAAAATAAAAAATTTACTCTCAGGCCATTTCTCCTCAAATTGTAGCCAGATTTTGGATTTACAAAAAGTGAATTCATTATAGTTAACGCCTGGAATTAATGTAGCAGAGCCTTCGATCCTACGAATCCAAGGGCTCCGTCTCGTAGGCATGCGTTTGACACGCCGGTGTCATTCGTTCTGAAGTCCACAACATGCAATGTCAACGGAAATTTTCGTGGGAACAAGTTGTCTTTCAAGTCGCTCGCCACAGCGGAAGAACAAAGGAAATTATTATTCAACGTTTTTCTATACGGCGTTGGTGGAACCAGTTGGACTTGATCTCCAAGGGTCTTCTCATAAATTCAAAACTGAACCTCAATTCAACCTTTCCAGTTTGCCAATCGTCCTCATGTCGCATGCAATAAATAATATTTTTTTCCAGGTCAACAAGTCAAAGGTTTCTCACATTAATTTTTATTAAGGGTTCCAACGCTGTATAAGATTCTAAAGGAAGGAAACGTGATGAAATTTGAAATATTTTTGGATCTAATGCGAATCTAATGCTAATGCTAATACCTATATCATATATGGTTCGTCACAAGAATATAATTGAACAACAATTTTAACCTATTCAAACACCAAAACAACACACATTTATATATAGAAACTAGAATTTATCAAGGCTTTTGGAAACAAGGCCATAAAGTATATAGTTGAGTGAGTATATTTTCCAAACTTTTTCAAAGTCTTTTTGAACGTCTTTTGCAGAACAAATATAGGCTTTTACCTAAATACGTAAGTATGTAATAGACATTTTTACTTAATTTCTAATTCACACAACGTAATGGAAAACTTTGAAGAGATAAGTAATGATGATATTACAATTTTTGACGATTGAGATCAGGTAAAGACGTCAAGGTAAATATTAATTATAGATCACGTGAACAATACACTGACTGATATTCTTCTAAAATAGAATTCAATCTACATGATTATGGATTTCAGCTGCGATTTTTAAATAGGTTTCTCGAACATTAAATATTATTATAAGTAAGTTGCTAAACATTAATAATTCGTAAGGGATATTATTTGGTTCTTGTACTTGAGGCATTCAATGTTTACTACAAGCTAAAATACCTCTGAAATCACGTATAGATTTTGTAAGGTTTATAATTAATTAATTAATTCTGAATCTGATTCAAGTCTCTTTGTTTAGGCCACTTTCATCATCTTCCTCATCCTCTTCATCCTCCTCCGCCGTCGTTAACGGCACACAAGCACATGCGTTTTCGGAAACCGGATTGCAGGTACAACAACTGGAAGTCTTGGTCGCAGAAGAAACAGCAGGAGCAGAATCAGAACCAATAATGGCGGCAGCAGCAGGTACTTGGGAATTGGTTTCCACCAATGGAATATCCGCTCCTTCCTCATCGCCGTCAAACAGGTCGCCATCTATCAGGAGGTCAAGTCGTGGCGGGAATTGTGAGGCGCGTTCACGTTCTGTAACATGGAAAAAGTCACGCTTTTTTAGATTTAAGTCCCTCAGCGCCACCTGTCAAGGCCTCTCTCTCATCTGATTAGACAATAACAACGTTGAACTGACTTTTAGCCTTCAGAAGTTACATGTATAAAAGGACAGCTTGACGTGGGGAAAGTCGAGATTTACTTTTAGGAGATTATACGTATAAACTACTGCAGTGTTTGCTGATGACAGGAGGAGATTTTTCATTTCTTCTTCTTCTTTGTCTTGTTCCGACAGATTAATAATACCACGAGAAATGCATTTTCGTTTCCCTATCCGACTTCTGACAAAAAAACGTTGCTGAAATATATATATACTTCAACCTTGAATTTTGGCAATGTTATTTTCCATCCCAAAATGTTTTGGTATTCAATCTATATCTATCTAGAGAAATTTGTACGTAATGCTCAATGTCAAGGTCTGTTGTTGCTTATTTGGAGGATTGAATTTGGAGGATCAATATTTTATTTATGGCAAAATCAAGCTTGAAATCGAGCAAAACTGCCGCCGTCAGCCACGGAACATGTCGTTTAGCTAGTTGATGACTCGGAAGGAAATTGGTTCTGTTCTCAACTCTATAGTAATTTAGATTCTATTGCCTAGGGCAATTCCATAAGGTTTAGGCCTAATAGATTTTCCAAGAGGAAAAAGTATAACTTATTCAACACAGGAAGGATTCGAGAGAGACGAAATTGGGAAATGGTCTATGAATTAAATTAAAAGTATACAAACTTGCTGGAAAAATATTAAATTCCCCAGATAGGAGAAAGCATACAAATTCCAGCTCCAACTTTCTCTGGTTCTCTAAGCGCTTTTT
Source organism: Sphaeridia pumilis (assembly GCA_034698345.1). Taxonomy (NCBI): domain Eukaryota; kingdom Metazoa; phylum Arthropoda; class Collembola; order Symphypleona; family Sminthurididae; genus Sphaeridia; species Sphaeridia pumilis. Next base: position 23,598 of record JAQGBJ010001039.1, on the reverse strand, counting down.
CCAGCAGTACACAATAATTATAAATTCTGTTTGTACCAGCCGCCGTAGCCTCCCAAAAAGACGGATCAGCCAAGACCAGCCCTAACATAAATTTCCACTTGGTCCATGAATCTATTATAGAACATTTCTAATTTCCTTGCCGCTCTTCCGGTAGGATGTATGCGTTCTTATGTTTTGTGGATTATATTATACAATGTATATAAACTTCCTCCTCCAAAGCTTTTGAAAAATGTTTTTTCTCCTTACCTTGCTGTGCAAAAAGTATGGCCCTCGCTTTATTCTGGATTCGCAAATACTTGACAAGAGCAAAAAAGCCCATGAAGATAATAAATCCAAAGAACATGCAGACGAGGATTATTTTGTACAGGTATTCAGGCGAGGAAAATGTATTGTCCCAAACATATTCCACGCTCTCCATGTCGTTGTAATGTATGACAGGAGGTGCCTTTTTCGAATACGAGTTTCCCGGCACCACCAGTTTCATCAACGAAGGCTCATTTCGCCGGCGGTTGAGACAGTCGCAGCAAATCAAGTTTGGCAGCTCCGTCTCGCCCACTGCTGAAGGGCTGCTGCAGTCCTGCCAAGATTTTTTATTTTTATATTTTTTCCCCGGCTAGTTTTTTGTTGCTAAAAGCTTTAACACACTTACAAGTTGCGACGGACAAGTCAAAAGTTGACAGAGGCCATTCATGATGCCGCAGCCGCTAATTACAAAAGACGCCCAATTTTAAATTTCGCGGCACAAAAATTCACCAAAAGCACATTTCCACTTCCAGCACAGAGATTACAATTATGAATTAGCTGGAATTAATTTCAGAGGGGGGAAATAATTGCGCCGACTATAAATTACACATTCGTTCGGCTCCACCTGGCGGCTCCATGCTTTCACCAAAATAATTCCACAGACACACAATTTCAAAGGGCACACATATCATGCAAAAGCTTGCTTCTGATGACGTAAAAACGTTGGACTGACTAGCTTAATGACAATGCATAATAAAAGCTGGTGGAAATGCATGCAGGGAATCAAGTAAAAGCAACGCTGATGACTACCGCTACGATTTCAGACTGAAAAACATTATATGGAAGCGGCTGGCTGGCGTCATGCTGATGCTTTGTTGGCTGGCATTGCGGAGAAAGTCGTTTCTGTCGGCTTTGTTCATTTTGCTGAGGTACGGGAAAAGACTGTGTGTTTTTAAACCAGCAAATAGCTGTGAGGTTTAGGCTTGAAAAGAGCCAACATAGAAAGCTAAAACTAATGCGTTCAAGTTGACCAAGGCTCTTTTTGCTACTACTAGCTGCTTCTCCTTTATAAATGTTTACTTTTCATCAGGGTCATGTAAAAGTGATTACATCTTCTGGCGTATAAACGATGCGGGCTGAATATCAAGTGAGATTGGAAAAGCTCCAGTTTATACAAGTTTAACTACTGGCCATCGGGCTAAATGGACAAAATCTGCTTCGTAAAGGGTACATGTTGAGGTACTTTTTCTTCACGTCTTGGCTCGCCAAAAAGTGCATATATTTCCATGGCCGGCTGCCAATGCTATTTTTGCTGTCAAGGTGAAAGTGGAATATATTTCACAAGCCTCGTGGTTCCAGGGTGGCCACTAATGTTCACGTTTCGGCCATTAATCAGGTGCTGGCGAATGTGTTTCCTTGCTAAACGCCTCATGCAGTTCCATAAAATGCCTCTGCTAAAATATTTTTCAAGCACTTTTAACCAAACACAGGCTAATAATATCACAGTCCAAAGAAAGCTTTTTCGATCAAGCAGATTTTTTGGCTAAGCTTTTCTTACCGATAATGTTTTGATGGCTATTTATAATGATATGGAACACTTTGCCGCCAAAATTGCCAAACTTTCACTATACGACAAGTAGAAGGAGTTTCTGGTCTTTGATGGACTTGGACCACGCAAGCACTTGTTAAATCAAAAAATAAGATTCAAAGCCTCTCTCCTTCCTTATGTGTTTACAGGCCGGAAACGCTAAAGACATAGGAAGGAAGGGGTCGAATTTCGACGGAAGGAGGGCAAGTTTTGGTAATCCGGTTTCCTCCAGGACATGGCGGCAGCGACTGCTTCGACCAAGTCCAAAACCAAGGGTATAAGCCGCAGATTCGGCAGACTCTCGCGCGAAAAAGGATTGCAAAAGAGCGTGGGAATCACGTGTAGCAGGGAAAGATAGGAAGAAACAAGCAAGCTTTTCATCTCGATGAAAATAAACACGAAAAGTTGCGAATTTTCTCCAGTTGCTGCTACCACTTGCATCCATCTCTCAAAATAATGGCCACTGCAGATGCTTCTCGGATTCAAGAAGCTCTCTCTCATAAGGACCTGCGGCAGAAAATTCGCATTTCGCTCATACATAAGTAATGACATTTTCGTTGCGTGGTGGCGCTGCTGCTCGTCTGTACAAAACAACATTAGCAGCACCTGCTGTATCATCCAGAGTAAATTGTGGTTGGCAAAAAACACACGTAATCTGATTACGGTCATGTAATTCAAGCCTTGCTGTCTTGGGAATGGATCAGGTAGATTGAGTTTCGCTTTTACTTTTTGCTGGCCTTGTTGCTAACTGGAGGCTTGGAGGAAACACCTGAAAGTCTAGAAAATATTTTGGCTGATTTTGTTTTTAGACAGTAGTAGTAATCGATCGAGATTTTGGTACGAATTCCATCCTATTCTCCATCATACAATGGAGAGAGAAATGCAGTGATTTCAAGTGTAAGCACATGGAAGCGGCTCAACGTTTATGGAACCACGAGAAATGGCGCCTTCTGATTAACCGTGTGGGGAAAGTACAGTAATATAAGACCAAGGAAATCAAATGGAATTTACAGCCCATTTGCACTCGTTTTGGGGAACCTGAGACTGTAGTAGTGAACAATGCTGGATTCCGGGAAACACATGATGATAATAATAGCCTCTGGAAATGTAAGCCGCGGGTGGTCTCCTGAAGGTGGAATTCACAGCATTGTCGTCGATAAGTGGGAGGAGTCTTGTACTTCACATATATAAAATATACCGAGTTCCACACACAGACGACTTCAACTTTCGTCCGGCTTTTTAGCAGTCGTTGCAATATGCTTCTTCTGCATTTGCTCCTGAATTTGATGCAGTGGGACCAGCCTTTCCCCAATGGAGAAAGTCATCTTGTTTCTCACTCTCTCAGTCAGAGCGCTGTCTTGTTATGGCGTTAATCTTGTGGTACTTGTCGCGACGCGATGCTGCATTAGAGAAGGGCGGCTTGCGCTTTGTTCATAAGGTCTAGCGGCAGCCTTACTTTCAAGTTGGAAATTTAACGAGCCTCAACGAATTCATCATGTATTTAACGTCAATGTTGCGAATTCGGTGTCACCGGCCAATTAATTTGCTGTCGGAAGGACTGTAAGGACATTTATCATGCATACAAAAGAGTGGAACTTGTCAAAAGGGTGCAGGATGTTACGCTCTGATGGTTAATGACAAAAGCATACATCAACTACTCAAAATGTGATCAATTACGTATAGGTAAAAGGAACATGCTTCTTTGTAGAAAGTGTTTCTGCGAACTTTGCGCCACCTGGTATTTGCAGCTGCCGCCTTGAATCAAGACAAGTGGCTACAATTCTACAATTCTCTAAAACACCAGCTTGACATTAGAAACAAAATAGACTGAACAAGCACCAAGTCCCTATATGGACCTCAGAATCGGTAGATATGAGAGTGGACACCTGTGGTCAAGGCAGGCCCAAGTTAGAAACGTCAAAAACTTTGTGGATTACATTAATGGTATATGGGTGGATGCCAAGTCGTAATCGACAGCTACAACTTTAGCTTGTCCAATGCAGAAAGCAGAGGCTGGTGGCGATTGAAGCGATACATGAATCCGAACTATCTTTTTCTATTAGAGAGATACATATTTGGCCTCGGAACACAAAACTCATGTTTTACATTAATAGTTTTTATTCATGATAAATTGGAGCTGATGGAGACTTGCCGCCCCATATAATTAAAACAAAGCTTGATTTATCAAGCTCAACAACAATAGACTAATCTAGCAGTTTCTAACAGCATTAATGTAACAGTCATATAGTTCCCTCTAGAAGTATCTTAAGACTATATACCACAGAATGTGTTACACAAGCGAGAAATCAGGACTATTTCCGAGGCACAACGTAACACCTTCTCAACAGTTAGCAAAAGTAGTTTGACGTTAGATTAAAGGTTTTTTGGTGCCTCCAGTTGTAACACCTAAAGTCTATAAGTAAAGAATTAAAAAAAGTACATATGTGTGTACTTTGTCTGTGAGACAATCCAAAATGTGTCCGAAACGTATAGCTCATGTGAGTAAATGCCCTTTGAACGGAAGTTTGGCCTTTAGCTATTTCTTTTTACGAGAAAGTTGGAGGAATACCACTACCGAAATTAAATGAGGATGGCACTGCCTGCTGTCTGAACTCGAAACCTGTAAAATATGTTACCACTGATTAGACACAATTAGAGAAAAACAGGATATGAAGAAAATAGTTGATGCGTTACCTCCTCGTTTTTCAATTTCTTTGCACCTTGCAGCTTCTTTCCGCTGGTCAGCCAGTACGAAGATTTCCTGTACCGACTTACGTTGCTCTTCATTCAGAACATTGGTTAGCGTTGCATAAAAGCCTGGATCACTTCCTTGAAGATCTACAAGCACACGAGAGACTTTAAAATTTACATATCTTAATTTTATAGTCAAAATAATGAAGAGAAACTTACTCAGTAAAACGTCCTTGAAGATGACGTATTCGTCGACGGTACAATCTTCGTCATCTAGCGGCGTAGCATAACATTCGAGAGCAGTTTCTTCTCCATCCGAAAAATCATCATCGTCGTCATCGTCATCCTCCTAAAATCGAAGAATTTAATAATTGAAATGTAATACGTTATGCATGTGCAGCAGCGATTAGCAGTGAAACTCACATCAATAATTTCAGTTCTCATTTCAAATGGAGCTTTCGCGGACTTGATTTTTCTGTCCAGCGCTTCTAGGTAGTCTTGACCAGCATCATCTATTTCATCCTCATCAGATTCCAGGACTTCTAGAAACCAAAAAGAAGTTACATATCGAATTACTACACCGTCTTAAAGCTATCTGATGTTGGAATTCCTCTAACCTTCAATCTCGCTGTAGTCCTCATCTTCTTCCTCCTCCGAATCAGACTCAGCGTTCTCGAGGGCTTTAGCTGAAAGTTGTCATCAAATTAGAAGGGAAAAGGTTCAACAGGAACAGAAAAGTCAGGATTGAAACCTTACATGCATACGCCCTCTTCAGTCCATCGAATAACAAGATAAGAGAAGGTATGATTTCTTTGGAACATTCCTGGAGAGCTTGAGGTCGGTTTGGACTCTGCAAAAGTACAATTGCATCAGTTACAGCTTAAAAGCACCAAAATAGTATTTTCCCTCATCTTACCTGTAACAGGGCGCATAAGCCCAATACGCAGATTTTTCGATCATGTAGACCAAGGAAACAGTCGGTGTCAGAAATCCATTGCTTGATAAAATCATCCAAACTTGCGATAACGGAAGTAGTGAGGTTCAAATCGTGGTAGAAAGATGCGACAACAACCTTGAGTAAAACGTACACGGTAAATTTGATGTTGCATTACCAACGAACTATGCCCTTATTCGAAACATACCTGCAGACACATTGTTCGTAGCTCCGACGTTTTGACGGGACGTGATAATCTTTCCATCACTAATTGCAACAAGCTTGGAATAACAGTTTGTATCTGATGACGGCATTGTAATATCAGGACTTCAATAAGTTTGGCCGCATGGCATTCTGCATCCTCTCCAACTGTATCGGATTCATCCAGTAGAACCTATAGCCAAAAGCGAAGTTTAAACCCAGATAAAAGATGCTTCTTCGACTGAAAACCTCAAATTCCCAATTTTTGAATTACCTTTTTGATTACAGCGCAAAGTGCTAGAACACGGTTTTGATCAGATAAAAACGCTGGAGTATCAACCGTGATATAATTATGTAATGCTGGCATCATTTCAACAAAATATTCCACACCATCTCGCTCCACAACCCTAAAAACATTGATCAGTTATCTTCTACAGTCCAAAAAAGTAATGTTGCTAACACGTGTCCTCGTGCCTTCCTTACCGATAGAGTCCTTCGAATACTTGCCACATGGCTGGAGAGATTTGCTTCTCTGTCAACGATGCTATGAGTGAGAAGGCTTCTTCGTAAAATTCCATAATTGACTTGTCCAAAATGAGCGTCACGACTTGAAGCAATACAGCTTCTAGTTTCAGACAAACATCCGGTTGTTCTTCCATCACCACTAATACCGTCTCCATTGTATTCAATAGACCCATAGCGACAATCGTTTTCTCACCTAAAATAATAACAATGGATTCGCTCAGATTGTCCTGTACAAAAACAGTGCAAAAAGGATGTTCTAACCCAGACCATCGGCATCGCCAGTAGATTCCATAACTTGAGAGAATGTGTTAGCCAGATGCACGCAAATTTCTTGAGCTATTGGTGCAATGTCATCCACAAAAGCACATACGATTCGTTGTAATACATTGGTCAGGTCATCATTTTCCGTAGCGCGAAGAATATGCAAAAGCTCCACACTTAATGCACAAACCTGAAAAAAAATCGGAATAGAGAAACGCCGTCACAAATAGGAAAACAGTGTGAAGGTCGTCTTACCTGAGGTTTGATATATTCATGTGTTTTATGTTGGTTCTGGATGAACATCTCAACAGCGAACGCTGCTTCTACTTTTACAGGCAGCTGTTCCTCTTTGTTGAGTACAGCGGAGACTAACACCCGTAGAGTTTCTTGAAGGATATCCTCCCGAGTGAATTTTAAGGTACTAAGTTTCGATAGGAGCCATGCTGCTCTTGCCCTAAAAGAATCAACAAATACATTAGACTGTATTGAACTTGACTTCCAAATAGGACCTCCAGCTGGTTTTTGCAACGTACCTTAGATAGTGGAAAGGACAAGCGAAGGATGGGAACACGAACTGTGTTAGCACGTTCTCAAACTGATCCTTGTACTGATCTTTCTTCAGTAGTATATCTGCAATAGCGCCTACCATATGCAAGGCTCCATCCTTTTGCTGAGCAGAGGAGGTGGGAGAGTTCAAAACTTCGGTGATCAATTGTAGACCTCTGACCAGCACTCCTTTACGCTTCTTGCACATGGAGTTCAACAGTTGCTCGGCGCAGTATACAGCTGAATCATCTTCAACGCTGTCACCTACAAGACAAAGAGTATAAGAAGTCCGAGTCAGCTCAAGTAGTATTTCGATGGCTGTCTTCCTTACCATATTTCGACCGAACGTATTCAATGGGATCATCTTGCCACAATTTCTCATCTGCTTCCGAATGACACAGTAACGGGTAGATTATGTCGCTTAGCACAGCATTAGCATGGGGTTTCATGAATTTCCAGGCATGAGAATGGCTAACAGCATTCTAAATGGATTTAAACAAAGCGAATTAGAAACACATGGCCATGGTTACACTATCATATATGCCCTGCCAATGATTCTGCTGTTTTACCTTCAAATACAGAAGCGAATCCCGAAGAACCTTTTCAGCTACGAATTTTTGTTGACGGAAAGCTTCTAGAGTCTTGAACACCACTTGCAAAGCACCACCAGAGAAAGTGTTCATATACCAGGTAGCGAAATCCGTGTAGTCCTTCGTCACGCTACCAGGGCTTCCGTAGCGTTCGAAGATTCGGTATAGAATTCTCATCGCCCATTTCTTTGTCTTCCAATACTCTTGCTGCTCCAATTCGTCCTTATCATCTTCATCGGCCGGCATCGTTTCGAATTCAGGATTAGAGCGGTCCAGGACAACTCTCACTATTTCCATCCAATGCTGGAACCTCTCTTTCGTGAGTAACGTTAAAGGCAAGTGGTGCTATTTCATGAAACCAAGAATGATAATTTTAGCGCCTGAACAAATTTACATCCGCAAAACTGCATATTGCAAACTCACTTGTGTCAGCGTATAGAAGATTTTCAATACGTATCTCTGCATCACTAGACTTTGGGGTGACATGTCGTTCAGAAGGTGATTCACCGTGATATTTGTAATTAGAGGAAGCAGCAAGTTCATGGCTTCGTCCAAAGGCTTCCTGTCCGCTCCTTTTTTGTACTCAAACACCTGAACCAAAACACAATGCGCTTTGGTTTACTTCCAATCCCCAAAATATCACGCTTAGTTACACTGAAAGCTATTTGCTCTTACCTTCACCAGCGCCAACAACGCCGCAAAAGCGCCAGGCCAGCCACTTGGATCCGGAGACTGAACGTAGACACAAATCTTGTCAACAAGAGACGGCCACTTTTGAGGAAAGTCTATCCGACATATGTATCCAATGCAGACACATAATTGAGCTCGAATGACAGGTGGGGCATGAACGCAAGCGTCCACCAACGAATCCCTGATCAATGATCGGTCCTGTTCGTGAATATGGAACCTTTGAGGTTCATCGTCATCAGGCTCAGCCCATGAAGAAGATACCATGTTCTTGAGGTAAATGGCACCCGCTTGCCGGATTGGCATATCGATGCCGTTGCTCATGACAATTTGTAAGAGCGCTGGAGCTACACCAATGATCTTCTCAATCTTAAAGCGGAAACAAGAGAGAAAAATCATTAAGCCATCTCCAATCTTTAAACCAAGTTTGCGATCATCTGTAGCTGTAGCATTCTGTAGCTCAGATTTACCTGCTTCAGCTGGGTTTCCGCCTCTTCCCGTTGCTGCGGGTCGATGGTTGCCCGAAGCATATCGGCAAGCTTTCCAACATCCATTTTGGCAATTTCTACACACTAAAACAGAATTTTCATTACCAATCGATGTAACACCTTTGAAAGTAATTATGCAATAGAAAAACGGTTTTGCAACTTACCACTATCTAGAATCAGATTCTACGAATTATAGAATATTACAAAATAGAGTATATGTTGTATCACAATTCAGGTTCCGAAAAGCACTCTCAATCTTCTACAAGCAACACTCTTCAGTTTGATTTCGCCAAATTAAGTTTCAAATGACAAAATGTAAAGCACTGTTTAAAAAGAACAACAAGTAGGAGCACTGTGAATTGGTCGGCTTTGCTGGATTTGGTCCGTACCCGCTTTCACTCCAATGATGTCCTGTCAGTCGGTCAGGAAGTGATGAATTTGGGCTCTTTAAAGCAAGATGATTAAACGTGAAGGTTATTGAAATATGCCACAAGTTTTGCTATTATGTATTTAAAGGGGAATTTGACCACACGAAACTCGTGGTCGCAGATGGATCGAGTAGACCGGACACACTGTATGTTTATTCATCCAACAACCCCGCGTGAAATCCCATGCTTTTTAAGCAACACCAGAGAGCACACACTGTGGGACGACGACGACGGCGACGACGAAAAACGTGCGCGCCTGATGATATCGATAACGTCGAAAAGCCCTTTGCAGCAACGCTCAAGTTTAACGTGTTAATTCTTTGAAAGATATTGCACAGTCCACAAGATTACATTGAATCACTTTTGCATCATCCAACATTAAATTACGGCTGCATCAAACACAACTTAAATGTCACTTGGTTTGAAACCACGTTAATCTGAAAACACGGTACGGTAGTCGGAGGACGGCACCGGAATTACAGCTGATCAAATGGCAGATTTCAAACTTTAACGCAATTACATACGGTAAAGACCATCAAAAGCACCTCTGATGACGAAACATCTAAACATTAAAATAAACATCAATAATCTGTTATTCAAAACTACGGTTTGTAGCAGTACATTAGAAAAACAATGAAAAAAGACAACAAGTTTAAGGAACGAGTAACCAAAGACGGCAGCCGACTACCGCTCCCAAGGAAAATGTGCATGTTTTGCATGCACAAGGAAATTTTTGTTTGAGTGCCCGCCATTCCAGGAGATGTAGACTGCTTCATTCACATGTTCAAGTTTGTGTGTTTGCCGAGAGATGGCGTTATAGGTTTTCAAGCTTGTGCAAATTGAACAGAACGTTTTTAACTGATGAGCTGCTTTTTAATACTTTGTACTTGGATGCAATTTCAAGGAAATTCAGAATTTTACAAAGAATTTTGACTTTTTAAGCTTCTATTGGAACTCTAAGATCTTCTTGTTGAGGGGCTTCTTGATGGATTTCAGGAGCGGCGACGCCTTCTTGTTCTTCTTCGAAGATTTCATGTTCAGCTTCTTCGCTTGCAATGTTCTGGTACTGCTGATACTCGGAAATGAGGTCCAAGATGGAGCTTTCAGCCTCTGTGAATTCACATTCGTCCATGCCCTCTCCGGTATACCAGTGGAGGAAAGCTCGGCGTTTGAACATGATGGCGAATTGCTCAGTAATCCTCTTGAAAAGTTCGTGAATGGCTGTCGAATTGCCAATAAAGGTGGCCGACAGCGGAGTTTCCTTGGTAGGAATGTCTGAAACGGCAATCTTCATGTTATTCGGAATCCATTCGACGTAGTTCTTCTGGTGCTTGTTCTGCATGGCCATCATTTGGTCATCAACTTCCTTCATGGAAACCTGGCCTCTGAAGACAGCAGCAACTGTGAGGTATCGACCGTGATGTGGGTTGCAGGCAGCCATCATGTTCCTCGGATCGAATATTTGGTGAGTCAGCTCAGCGACTGTCAAGGAATCATAATGTTGCGAATTCGGAGCACACAAGGGTGCGATGGAAGGCATGAAAAAGTGGAGTCGAGGGAAAGGAACCATGTTGACGGCCAATTTACGAAGGTCTGCGTTGAGCTGGCCGGGGAAGCGAAGACAGGTAGTGACTCCAGACATGGTTCTTGAAATCAAATGGTTCAGGTCGCCGTAGCTTGGCTGCGAGAGCTTGAGAGTTCGGAAGCAAATGTCGTAAAGGGCTTCGTTGTCAATGCAATGGACGGCGTCTGTGTGTTCGACAAGCTGATGAAGTGACAGGGTTGCGTTGTATGGCTCCACTACAGTATCAGATACCTGTTTAAAGACCAATCATTAGTTATTTAAAAACACTATCAAGTTTTATAAACTATAGGAATTTTTCATACCTTCGGAGACGGAACGATACTAAACGTGTTCATCATCCTATCAGGAAACTCTTCTTTGGCCTTTGAGAGCAGAAGCGTCCCGAGGCCTGAACCGGTTCCACCGCCCAGAGAATGAGCCAGTTGGAAGCCTTGAAGACAGTCGCAGACCTCAGCTTCTTTTCGAACAACGTCCAGAATCTGGTCTACCATTTCGGCTCCTTCGGTATAGTGTCCCTTGGCCCAGTTGTTCCCAGCTCCGCTTTGACCATAGACGAAATTGTCTGGTCTGAAGAGACCTCCGTAAGTGCCTCCGCGGAGCGAGTCCATTGTTCCAGGCTCCAGGTCAACAAGGATGGCTCTCGGCACATATTTCCCGCCTAAACACAATCAAACATTTAATATTCTTTTCCAGTTCTTTGAATGCTGTTCAATTGATATTCTGTACCTGAAGACTGCGTGAAGTACACATTGACCCGGTCGAGCTCGGCGCTCGAAGTCCCAGTGTAGGCGCCTGAAGGGTCGATTCCATGCTCGCCGGAAATGACTTCCCAGAACTGTGGAATAATTCAGAATTTTTTAGTCCCGGAAACAACTTCACAAGTTATATCAATAAGTCAAATGCTTACCTTGGATCCAACTTGGTTACCACATTGGCCAGCTTGGATGTGGACGATTTCCCTCATTTTGATGGGTTATTTTACTTGACGGATTTTGGGGTTTGACGATATGACGATAGTATAATTACTGATTAGATGCCTGTCTTAATTATTTCTAATAGCTAAATTAACTACCTATCGATAGAAAGCTACTAACACTACTGTAGCTACGGGAGCTACTTGGAACTAACCTACTTTTGAACATTTCCGCCTACTATAATCAACGGCTGAGCTTAGCCTTGGGAACCAAAATCAAACATTTCTATATTCTACAGATATTCATTAGCGTCATAGGAACAATATTTTTGAAATTTATAGCCTCCAGTAGATAATATTTACTAGTTTGGTTAAGGCAGCCTGTCTTAGGTTATGTAATTTTAGACTTCTCAATAGGATCTTGCATATTGTCTAAAGGCTTGAGAAGCCCTTGAAGAAAACATGGGATCTTCAAATGTAGGTAACGATTACAAACAAGTTGAACTGAACCAACTTTATGGTTTATCATATGAAACCCTTGTCAATGATAGCTCTTGGATTTGTATCAGTCCAAGGGTCGTAAGAAGGCGAAACCCGTGGAACCAATTCAGCAAGACTACATTCTCTCTGTTGAATCTGGACCCTACTTGAACTTGTATCAACGTCGCAGGTCACATGTGTCGATTTCAAGCGAACATTTACTTGTTGGACCAAACAAAGCCAAATTGACATCCTCTCAAGGAACCGATGCCATCCTTAGAAGAAAGTCGGAAAGTAGCCTTATGGACCTGACAAATTCTGTGGAGGCGCTCACCCGATGTATCGAAACAATCAATATGCAGAAAGCTGTCAATAGGAAAATTGAAAAAGAGAATCAAGAAAGGAAGATTGAAATGGAAGAACGTCAGAGACTTTCAGAGTGTTCAAAAATTGAGGCTAGCGAGACTACGAAAATTGGTGACTTTGGTAGAAATCCGCGCAACTTTCTTCCAGTGCAGCAAGTGACGACTCCGGCAATGTTGAAACTGAATCAACAAGGATCAACAACTGCTTCTTGCAGAAGCTCTATTTCGAACAAGAGTGAAAATAGCAAGAACAACAATAGAAACATGTCCAACTCCAACGGCGACGGTGATTATATTCAGCCAAACTTTGGAAATGTTCGAACCAGTTCGGTTCCGAGATCCAGGCCTTCTCAGTTGGGCATTCTTGTAAACAAGGAAGAAAACGGCAAACAAGTAAGCTCTAAATTTTGAAGTTTCGATAAAAAGAATATTCTATAGTTGAGACTAACCCAACTTTTTGATTTTGAGAGATCGCCACCACCAATCGACTCGGTCACCATGATCTACAGAAAGTCTAACGAGAAACCGTCTATAGCTTCAATCCAAGTACAGCATCTAGATGCAGTCGAGCTGGATAGTCCTGACGCTGTCGCCCAACTCATCAAGTCCAAAGTAGCTCCACCGAAACCACCAGGATTGGGTCTTCGAACTGCAATAAAGATTGAATCTGAGCAAGTTGAAGGTCGCCAACACGGTAATTTACCGGGCAGGAGCGGGACTCACCAATCACACGATTCTGAAAGTGCTCCAACTTCGTTAAACACTGGAATGGGAGGCCGCCACAATTTCGACAAAAGACAGCCTTGGTCCAACGCCGCTCCTGATGAAACCGAGACACCAGCCCGTAAACTCAAGATCAGAGGTCTTCGAAACTTTGTGGAAAAGCGAAGGCCAGGTCCACATCTATGGGCTCGGCAGTTCCCGTGTCGAAGCAAGTTCCATGCGGACTCGTACTTGTACGAATTTGAAGGCCCCACGGCCCCCAAACGCCCAGTTGAAGCCATGAGCGCCTGTCGGAAAAAGTGCGGAAGGTGCAGAGCCTGCGGCGTCTTTTCTGACAACGTCTGTCCCCAATGTGGCAACTGTCCATTTGACTGCAAGTGCCAAAAGAACGGCTTCTCCACTGAAGAAGATCAACCAGGCCCAGAGTACTTCCTGTCTCAAATCCTCGGTTCCAACTGGTCTCAAAAACAAAAGATTCAAGTCAATAATAACAACAACAACTCGGATGATGAGCCTCAGCCCATATATCCCCGATCCCGAAACCTCAATAACCTTACCAGCAGCAACAATCCTCTCAAGATCAGCAATCCCGCCGACTCACCAGTCAAACCCATGAATGGGGACCCTCCAGCACCTCCAGTCATCGCCACAGGCTACAATACCTACGCCCCAGCTTCACCAGGCATGGTACCCCCAGGTGGACCCCCGTTTTACCCCGGATACGGCTACCCTTACTTTACACCAGGACCCCCAGCCCCTGTGATGCCAATGATGTACCCTCCAGGAATGGTACCGGTTGCAGCACCCATGGCTCCACCTCCCTTCTATGCGCCGTACCCTCCAGGGTATCCATCAGCTCCCGGAGGGATCCCTCCACCGTATGCTCCAGGGCCAGTGTACTAGTTACAAGTTCCATAATGCGTCAAATTCTCAGTCTTTTCCATTCTGAAAGTAAAATTCGCAAGTTCAATTTGCTAGAAAGGCCATTTGTACCAGGAAGAGATCTCATTTCTGCAAATTACATCGAGAACATTAAATTCGTTTTCGCATATAAATCGTATACTTGACAGTAATCCAATTCGGTACCAGTGATTTCGGTCCGTTACTGACTCCGCAATGTAAATACCCGAAAGGGGGTAACAAGGGCTTCTCCAGCAAGGCTGTTGGGGGTAAAGCTGGAACAAAGTTTGAGCGGGAGATGTAGTTGGTGCATTCAAATGCATGGCTTGGGCTCCAGCTCCAGGTGAAGCTTGTTTGGTTTGTACACGTAGACTCCAGGAGTTGAGTTGAAAGGCGGGATATTTGCTTGCATTTACTGGACGACTGGAATATTGTGTTGTGTCCTGGACTACTGGAACACGACGAGGAGCAGCAGGCGGTTTAGTCGTCCGTTACGTGCAGCACGGCGAGTTGTTGTTGTAACTTTTGGAAGATCTGTCAATAAACCGGCGAGGAAGACTACTTGCGAATTTGCGAAAATTCTATTGGATCTTACGGTAAGTTTGGCAGTTGCATATATTTCGGCCGTATTCTCGGTGGTCCTTGTATCTGCTGACATTTGAAACTTTTGTGTGTATTAATAATATAAAAGAAGTACGTATGTATAGCCAAGAGATCAAAGATGCTGAGAATAAATTGGCAAAAACTCACATAGAAAACTGCATGCTGTTCAGAGGGAAGGAAAGCTTGCGGATAATGTCTTGGTCTTGGCTGACTGAAAGATACGGGATTTAAGCAAGGAGAGGCTGCGAGAATCCTGGCGGTCGTGGATTGGATTGAAAGCCGGCTCAAGGAAATTTCGGCGTGGAACCCCAAAGCGGTTCTTGTAGAAATATCCAAGTTTTAGGACTCTTCTACTAGTCTTTTTGTAGTCAAGCTGTAATTTTAAGTGTTTTAGGGATATTTAGTGCATCAAAAGTTGGTTCAAACCTAGGGGTTTGGAAAGACGGCGTCAAAATGCCAAACAAGTAAGTACCGGCCGGCTCGGTTGTAATTTGTAATTGATTACAAATTGGTTGTAACAAGACAGTAATTTTGGGAGAGTTGAAGTCATAAGTTGGTGGTTTGACAATTCAGAGGGGATTTGAAGGAACTGTTAGAAAGAATTGTCGAGGGTTTAGGTTGGCTAATGTCAAAATATTGAATGTTTACATTTTGCTGTCAATGATTGATTGGAGGAGTTTTAAGGATTTTGTGGAAGTTGCTGGCAAGAGTTGTAAAGGTATATTTTATGATTTTATGAGAATGTTGCTACAATTGGTGTTAATTTTGTAATTCCAGGTCAGCTCTGATCATGGGAGGAAAAGACAAGAAGATCAAGGCTGTTAAGGTCATGAATGTAAGGACTGCCAAGAAGGATGAGGATGTTGCAGATGGCGCTGCTGCGACCAAGAGTAAGTTGTAATTTAATTATATGACGACGATAATGCGATGGTTAGCTGACATTATAGTTGTTCCATAGAAGCCTTGGCTGCTGCCGCAGCTAATGCTGGTTCTGGATTCCAAAGCAACATTGATAGAGTCAGGAATCTGTTCTTGCGATCCATGGCATTCATCTACTTTGCTGCCTTTTTGTCATTGTATCTGCAGATAGATGGTATGTGGTAAAAGTGGTACTAGTATTGTGGTGGGATATAAGTGTTTCTGGGCTAATGTTTGAATGACCTTGTGCAGGCCTCTATGGAACGAACGGAGTTACTCCGGTCAAGACGGAACTGGACTTGAGCAAGCGCTCAGCGACAGACTGCTTCAAAGACAAAATGACGGTTCTTTGCTATTTGCCAGGGATGTTGGGATTGGACAGTCAGCGGTCTATGGAACTTGTTGCTTTGATTGGTGTTGTCCTGTCTGCTATGGGGTAAGGAATAGTCAATCAGAAATAAAATTGAGAAAGATTTGAGCTAAAAAAATTTGTTTTTCAGGATCATGTGTGTACATTTTTGTGTCGCACCGGTGATGGCTACCCTGTGGGCCCTGTACTTTTCGTTGTACAATGTCGGCGGTGTGTTCATGTGGTTTCAGTGGTAAGTCTGATGGTATGCTAGAGCTTTTTTACGGGGAATTAATGTCATTTATGGATTGCAAATTTTGAATTTTAGGGATTCACTTCTGCTGGAAGCTGGAGTCCTTGCAGTTATCTCAGCTCCGTTCATGCCGTCTAAGAGCTCATTCCAAAGTAAGCCGAGTGATGTTATCACAAACTGGATGGTAAAGTGGCTCTTGTTCAGGTTGATGTTTGCTTCTGGTGTTGTGAAGCTGGCTAGTGGATGTCCGACTTGGTGGGGTTTGACAGGTATGATCAAGTTGGAGCAAATATGAAGTTTGGGGGTAGTGACGGGAAATAGCATTGCTTAACATCGGTTATGTATTCCATGATGCAGCTCTGACGTTCCACTTTGAAACTCAATGTTTGCCGACACCTTTGGCTTGGTATGCCCACAACTTGCCTTCATGGATCCTGAAGCTGGGAGTGGTTGGCACTTACTTTGTGGAAATCATTGTACCCTTCATGTTCTTTGCTCCCTTTGGAATTCTGAAATGTTTCAGTTTCTGGACCCAGGTTAGTTGAACAATTTTATTTTGTGGCTAGGATATTTATTTTTTGAGTGGATTTTGCATTGATGGATGTGTTTCTAGGTTCTGTTCCAACTGTCAATCATGTTGACTGGCAACTACAACTTTTTCAACATGTTGACCATAGTGTTGTGTACCAGTTTGTTGGATGGCGACTGCTTGGGTAGGTTGTTAATCGCATGCTCAACCAGAACAGCTTGAAATATGGTTTAAATTTGCTCAATCTCACATTTCAGCGGGCGCCAAGAAAGACAATACGCGGGGATTTTCACTCGTTCGTGTCTTTATCCGAACCTTTTCGTTCACTTTGATCGGGCTTTCTCTGTTCTACACATGGAAGTTCTTCGGATTGTCAATTTCAAACGGCACATTGCAGTCCAAACTGAGTGAGGATCATTACATAGCTATTTAAGTTTTGAATTCCAAAGTTTGTACTAATAAGATTTTCGGATTTTGGTAGTGTTCCGGAGCATTGACTTCAACTGGTTCATTTCAATGGCCATCCCATATTCGCTGGCTTTGGGAGCGTTTGTACTGGTTTCAACCATTCTGCACGCTCTTGTTGTCTCTGTCCTTGATATCAAAGGTGGATTCAACAAAGTCAAGGCGGTCACAACTACATTGATCTACGGCGCTTTGTGCGTTGGACTTTTCCTCGTTACCATTGTACCATACACGTCGTTGCACAAGGAAACCAACCAAGCTATACCTCAGGAAATCCGCGATGTCTACACCGACACCAGCAAATTCCATCTGGCTTCGTCCTACGGTTTGTTCCGGAGAATGACTGGAACAGACGGTGGTCGTCCTGAAGTTATTTTGGAGCATTCGAATGAGTTAAACGGAACTTGGTCAGAGTACGAGTTCTTGTATAAGCCTGTTGATGTTTCCGAAGCTCCACGATTCTTGAGTAAGTTTTAACAATTGCGACGAAATCGTGATGCACTCGGTTTGACCATGTTATGTAATGACTCTTATCATCATAACCTGTAGTTCCCCATCAACCTCGTCTGGACTGGCAAATGTGGTTCGCAGCCTTGGCGACGTACCATGATAACCCATGGCTGGTTTCGTTGAGCTATCGTCTTCTTGAGGGCCAACCCTCGGTAATGGCTCTTTTGGACACCGACCGGTTACCAAAGAATACACCAAAATATGTTAGAGGCACTTCGTATAAATACAAGTTCACGAGGTGAGGTTATATCAGTAGAATTTATCAGTGGAGCTATCTGTGCAGTCCGTTTAAAATGAGAAAGGTTTTAAAAACCCTTTTACTATTTTTCCGTTTTACAGCAGCTTCAAACAACCTCAAGACTGGTGGACCAGGAAGAAGGACAAGGATTACATGCCAACTTACTCTGTGAATCACGAACCGTTGGTTCAGTTCATCAAGAAATTAGGGTATTTGGACCAGGATGTCGAAGTTAAGGGTCCCATCGGCGTACCATTAGCGAAAACTCTCGACCTTCTAAGGTCACTAACGAGGTCGTACCGCCCGGAATACGTTATTTGGTCATCCGTGTCTTCCCTGCTTGCTGTGGTTGCCACCGCCAAGATGTTCTAGAACACCGTACCATAGAAAAGCGTCTTGTTTAGTACCATATCGTACCCGAAGCTAGTGATCGTTTCCATTGTGTCGTTAACTGCTCAGATCTGGTCATCAATCTCGAATTATTTATTTTTTGTTACCCTTCCTTATCCCATGTGATCTGAAGAGGACTGACTGCCTGAGTGAAGTTTACTTTAGAGAGAGTTTTAGCTAAACCCTTGGTTAAAGTCGCACAATTGTGTTAACCTTGTATGTGAATCGTTTTAACCTGTTTCTACCCTATGGCAAAAGTATGTTATGTACCATTTGATGATGAGTTACTCAGGCTTTGATTTCGCAAGTTTTCATAAATGTTAGGAACGGACGTGACTGCGCAAAGCTTGGTAGATTCTTCTCAATAAACAACAAGAATCGTTAAAAATTCTGGCGTTCGTCAATTTTATTTATTAGTCGCAGAACTACTCGTATTCGTTTAACGTTCTTGTCAATTAAACAAGACACTTGTTTCATTTGATCACTAGTTCGAAAAAATTCGCATGCTTCGTTCCTTACGCATTAGTTGCGTGAACTTGAGACGCAACTATCGCTAATAATCTACTGCGTCTTCTCTCTGCTTACTTTAGGATTGATACAAACTACATAACCGTTGATACCTTACTCTGATTGCATTGTTCAGCTAATAGTATCATATTCGTACATGCAATAGAAAATGTACTCAACTTCAAGGCAAATCGAGCCATTGTTGGGTAGGTAGGGGAAGTATTTTAACAGTTACAAACAAACTAGACAAAACGATTGAACCGAAAGTAATCATAATCACAATTAACCATTCAAGGCATGATATATACTGTTCATGGCATTCGAGACTATGAAAACCGACTCAGGTGACGATAATAAATAGTAAACCCTAATCGAAAAAATATCAGGCATTCTGCATCTGCACACTTTAAAAACTCGCACAAGACAAAATAGTATACCGCTAATAAGTCTCATTACACTGCATAAACTAAACAAGTGAGCAAATAATTGTTACAACGGTATCCTAATTTGAACTCAATTATAATCACTCAACAAGCAATACGCATCACAAAAACAGGTGTGTCGCCTACTGTCATTAAACCGGCTTTATCTTTTACACAAGCTGCAATTACTTGCAGAACATATAATAATCTTGTTTAAGACTTACAGCAGTCCCTTGCTTCATACTTTTAACAATAAGTCACAGCTGGATCGCTTGCGAATATTTGGAAACGGCTACTTACGCTAAAACTAAATAAACTTTGATTTTTCTGATATACGGGCGACGCTCTCACTCGATTTCTGGTCACTCGAACCAAGCGCCCCTATTCATTCCTGTTAACAGTTGCAAGATTGCTGCGACCTATAACTCCTACCAAACTTACATAAAACCATTCTTATGATGAGCATTTTTATTGGAGTTGCTAAAATGACTACTGTTATTGTTATTGGCTATGCTTTTTCCGCCGTTGGAATGACTACCAAAATTAATATTGCTTTGGAAACTTTGTTGAGTGTCATTCTGAGGCTGGAAAGGATCTCCGGCTAAACTCTGGAAAGGGTCTGCTAAGGCAAATGGATCTTCGTAACGATAATTTTTAAACGGATCTTCGGTAAAGTCTAGAGACTTGATAGTACTGAACGCTGGAGGTGTGGATGAACTTCCAGTTCCAAAGTTGGACTTCGATGACAGCGATTCCCACGGTGATGAGCTGACAAAGCCACTTGATTGGGATGATGTTGAATTGTCGAACTATAAAGTGTGTTTGATGAAAAACAATAAATTAAAATCAGAAAGAAAAACTTAACTTAACTAAATTAAGAAAACCCAGTCCCGTTACGCCTGCCAGTTGAGAAATTTAAGTAAGCAAGGAAAAGGGAGAGAAAGTACACGAATTTAGTAAAGTTTCTACAGTATCAGAAATTGTTTTTTGAAGCAACAGAACGAAGATGCTACTTACGTGCTGATCGAAATTCGAAAAGTCTGCAAATCCACCTTGGTCACCGTCACTTCCTCCAAAAGGATCGCCTTGACTGAATGCATCTTTTTAGCAAATTAAGAAAAATTGCATTGTCAATTTGATTCGTATTTTGTATTCGTTACTGATGAAAGCCACAAACTGCACCTACCAGAAAAGTTTTGTGAGGTCGATGTATGAACTGGCGACGGAGCTACCTTTGGTGGTGGAGGTCGAGCAGGAGCGTTTTTCGGAGGGGCAGGCCGGGGTGGAGGCGCTTTTCCACCTCCCTTTGGTTTAGGTGGCAACGCAGGGCCGTCGTCTTTGTTCGAGAAAGGCTCATGACCGAACGGATCCCTCGCTCCAGGACTTGCATCGTGCTTAGATGCGCTTGATATGGGAGCAAAAGGATCAGGTTGTGACCAAGGTGACGATGCGGATAATGGTGGAGGTGCATGTAAAGCAGCGAACGGGTCCTCATCATGTTGCTGAAATAAGAAGATTATTGCTTGAATCACTTTGAAAAACAATGAAATATATAAACTTTTTTTCTTATCACACTGACTTCTACCTGTGGAAACGCTGATGATGGGGTGACGGAAGACGAAAATTTGTCGTTACTAAAGTTAGCAAACGGGTCATCATTGCTAGTTGGAAACGCATGTTCCGGGGCGACGAACTCTGCGGCAGGTTCATCAGGTTCTCCTAGTAGCTCGTGTAACTCTCCAGCCAGATCCATAAGTTCCGGTTCAGTTATGCTGTAAACGTTCCCGCTTTCAATGACATCGCCGAATTTCTTAACGAGGTTGTCCATATTTTCCTTCAATTCTGACAAGCTGGTTATTTTCGTCTTCGCCTGAAAAATGTGTAAGTTCAGATCGGTTGCAATTTGCAATGCACAAAAAAGAGTTCAAGACGAGCTGTGAAACTCACCTGACTAATAGATAGCTGCGCTTCTTGCAAACTAACAACAATTTTTTCGATTGTCTCCTGAGATTCCTTTGTCTCTCTTTCAATACTTGCCTCTTCTTCATTCAGACTATTAAACTCAGCTAATTTCTCGTTGACTTCTCCTTCCTGCACTTTCAAAGTTTCTTCCTGACTGTCGGCCTGTGTTTTCAGAGTGTCCACCTATGGAAAACAAGAAATTATCTATTGAATCTGAATTATTTGCCAAAAATATACGTGGTAGCGGAATGGACTTACCTGTGCAGCCAGTTCACCTAACTTTGCACTGGCAACTCCTTTCTGATTTTCAAGTTGCTTCAGAGTAGCCGCCAGGGTATCAAATTCTGTTTGCAGACTTCTCATTTCCCCAGACTTGATCTTCTTATCCGTTTCTTTAGATGCTATCTCGCTTTCTACCGCTTCTCGTTCTCGTCTGAGTTCCATGATCTCCTTCATGATTAATTCAAATTCGGGATTCATTTCCGCCTGTATTAACGATGCTGCCTGTGCTACACTAGCACCTCCTGGCCTCATAGATGGAGGAATCATATTGGGGGCTAGACTTTGCGGAGGATCCAACCCAGCTAATTTTCGACTGATAAAGTACATAGCTAGGGCAAACTGTTCTTGACTCAATTTTCCAGACTGGTCCGTGTCACACAAATTCCAAATATGGGCTAAAATTTGCTGCGGAATGCCTGACTGAAGAAACACGTCTCTGATTTCTAAACCGCTGACGAAACCATCACGATCCTTGTCACTCTGAGTGAAAAGCAAAGAGTATTTGGCAAATTCCTCTGGCGTGATGACCCAATCCGATGCAATAGGTAAGGGCGAGGCTGATAACGGAGGTAATACTGAAGCATTAGCACCTCCTCCAACCTGAGGTCTCGGTATCGTTGTTGATGTCACTGGTGGTGGAACTGGTGGAGGTACCGCATGCGAAGGTGGAATTAAAGGTGGCGCAGCAACTGGAAGCGGGACCGACGGTGGAGCAACCGAACTCACTGGTAATTTCGGTAATGTATTAGGGACGACCCCACCTTCTTTAACACCTCGTGCCAACAGACCCAGACAACAGACAAACTCAGTCAAATCTAAAGCACCGTCCTTGTCAGCATCAGCCATGTCCCACACTTTCCCCAAAGTTTCCACTGGCAATTTGGACTCAATCATAATGTTCTTTGCTTGAGCTCCACCGATTTTGCCACCAGACTCCAACTGCCTGAACAGAGCCGAAAATTTTTCGACTTCGGCGACACTGAGAGACCATGTGGCGTCACTTGAACTAACGACAGGAGCTGGCGGCGGCCGCTCGCCCATCTGTGGCTCGGGAGTGTCCATCATGACGCTTCTGACATCGACTTCTCTTCCGTTTTGAGCTAAGGCGATTAACTTTAACGACACAAATAAGCCTGACTTATCCAGGAAGCCCTTTCCTGTCGGGTCTGCCAAATCCCATATCTATAAAAAACAAAAAGTCTATCAGGTTAGTTCAATCATCTACACCCATTCAAATTCCGCACGAACTATGATAGAAATTACCTTGCTCAGAATAGCATCACTCAAACCAGATCTTTTAAGGAACTTAGCACCGTCAAGAGCAGGTATGACTCCTTTTCCTGCTGGATCCAACTGGTAGTAGAATGCTTCAAATAGCGGAGCATGTTTTCCAGCAACCTAAAAATCCCCAAAACAAACAAACCTTTTACTTCAACTCTTGCCTTGACCGGTAACCTTCCGTATTGATTTAACTCGACCAACTCCATGATTCACATGTGGACACAAACCAGGTCATACAGATAATTTAGCAACTACAATTAAACTGTTAGTTTACCTGCACCGGAGGTGGAAGTGCATGAGTCATGATTATTTAATTTTGTCTGACGGTGTGTTCTGAATGGAAATGTTGATGTAAACAATACGAAAATTTTGATTTCGACACATACACACTCTGGAAATCTTTTTTACCACTTTACTGCAACACACTTATTTTGATATTCCCAGTTTTTGCAGGACCAGATGAGAATATCCTCAAGTTTGAAATGTCAAATTGTTGTTGGAATTTACGAGAGAAAGAGAGACACGAATCGCGAGTGAGAATTCCTGCATGTATTTCAAAGCTAGAGAAATCTTTTGTAGGTAGGCGGGGCCGCCCTTCACCATTAAGTAAAACTCGCCTCCCCTCCTCTACACACGGTATACTCGATGCTCTCCGTTCTTAAGCTTGTCGAGTGGTCCGTGTAAGCGGTACAACACTCGCTGCATTTCATCCTCCAATGTGGCAGCGTATCTGAACCTGGG
>JAQGBJ010001038.1:0-27636 GCA_034698345.1 Sphaeridia pumilis | reverse complement strand
AGATCACAGCATTTTTCAAGAACCAGCCTACTAAATAGTTTATAATTTTCTAAAATCTATCAAACTTTACACTAGAAATTTCCTCCGACTTTTCAACTATTCCAACAATCATCAAGATCAATCCGTCGTCGTTCCTCGTCTACTGTAGTGTCTCTTCTTTCTTTCTTCGCCTTCGTACACTATAAAACACTCGCAGAGCAGCAGCAGCAACCAACACAAAGATCAATTGCACACTATTGCCCAGCCATCTCCTCCTGCCAGTAAAACTACCAGACTCGCCGTCTCCTCACCATCAGCCTCTTTCCGCTCTTCTCCTCCCCGAACTGGCCTCCCTGCTAATGCTAACCCACAAGACCTCCACACACATGTTCAGTGTGTGTATGTGTGTGTGTGTGTAGTCCACATTTTCTTTCTTTCTTTGTGTGCCCATGTGAGCTGCTCCCTTCTTTTTAACCAGTTGCTAAGCACTAAAGCAGTACAAGCTCCTCACTTGCACAAATCCAGGGCGCTTACCCCACGTCTGCCTTATCTCTTCAAAGGGGATGATGATACACCGGGAAGGTTAATTCGCGAGAAGAGAGCGAACCCTGCACTTCTCCTTTCCTCACACGTCCTCTCTCGAACCTCTCTCCTTGTATCCAACCCATGTTAAAGGCCCGTGTTTCCTCCTCTCGGCCAATTCGCATGCCCTCCTCACATGCATTGCAGCTCGTCGATCGTTTCGTTTTATCATCATCATGATCCCTTTGAAGCCATCCAATAAATATCGAATCGATTACATTTTTCGAGCTTTGAACCATCCAAGCTTGACTTTAAAATCTCCCGTTTTGATCTTTACACACTTGTAGAAACGTGTGTTAACGAGGTTTGCAATTTTCAGTTATTTCCCACTTTACTAAATGAAGATGGTAGTAGTAAATACTAATCAGCGGCCATGTCATTCATCAGCGTGATCGTCTTTGGTCTTTCAAGAAGCTCATGATAATCGTTAATACAAAGCATCAGCTGTCTCCCTCCTACCTCTGCCACTTAACCCTTTTTTTCTTCAACTCATCGCCATTTCAATCTGACATCCAGAGAACACGGCGTCCTTGTCAGCAGGAAATGCCACCCCAACTTTTTAACAGATGATCAAATTCGCAAGTTTATGTGACTGGTGTGGCAATTTCAAAATGCCCAAATAATGCCCTCAAGGGTAACCGCTTCCTTGCCACGTACCATCGACATACATACTGTGAAGCCCACAACAAGTTTCATTACCAGCTTTCCGCCTTGTAATTTTGAATGCATCGCCTACAAAAGAGGTTTAACCCTGAAGAAATTTCAAGTTCCATGTATAAATCATCATGTTTGGAACATTAAATCGAAAATGGCAAAAAGATAAACATGTCGCGAACGACGCTGCTGGCGCTGCGCTGCTGTTCACGTGCAACTCACACAGGGAAACACCGTCCTTGAATGCAGAATGCCACAGAACATTGGTTTCTTTGTCTTGTTGGTCATCGGTGATGCTGCTTATATGCTGTTCGCTGAAATCTGTTTGCTCTATGGTTTTTCACTTGCCCCCGCGATGAGATGAATCCGGTACGAGGGGTTTTCATGGGGTAATGCAAGAAGGCATTGAGAGCTATTTGTACTCTATTGCTAATTTGAGAGGCGGTAAATTCGTAATTTCGGTAAAATTGGAATTTGTTGTTTTGGCACGTGCTGATGAATGGGTGGTAAAATGTTCATGTTTTGATTATGAGGATGAGATGTAGCGAAGATTTTGGAGTTGGACTGAATTTTGATCAAATGTTTAAACAGTTTTAAAGTTTTGATATAGTTTTGACAAGTCAAACAAGTGAAGACATTTAAAATGGCCTTGTGTAAAGTGTTTAGAAGATCTCGAATACTGTCGAAACCGATCAATTCCTATCTGGAACTTGTCAGTAAGTTGGACTTGATTGAATTTTAATGATGAATGTGCTACACCTAAAAGGATTGAAACTCATCATTTAAATACGTTTTAGGGGAGCTTCGAATGAACCGGAAAGTAGGCCCTTCAGTTGAGGAAGTATCTTTGATACGACATGAGTTGCATGGAAAGTTGGCTACTGAAAAGATCCTAACTAGAGCCAGAGTCCCACTCCCGTCAGTCAACAATGCAGCGGTTCGGAGGAAACGAAGCGAATTGTTTTCGGAGGAACAACATCGGCAAAAGCAAGCTGTGGGGAGAATAGAAAAGATTGAAGTTCAGATTGAAGCGAAGCCAGAGTCTGCAACTGTTTTGATGAACAAAAGTTTGTCCACACCTTACCATTGTGCTATGCGTAAGGCTGAGTTTGATAATGATTGATGCCTAAAGCATGAGCGAAAAATAGTAGTGGTTCTTGCTTTAATGTTTTTTTGTTTAACTGATAGATCTGGGAGACATACACACGACGAATTCGATTGTTGCTGAAGTAAATGGGCAGTTGTGGGACATGCACAGGCCCCTGGAGTCAGATTGTAAGCTGAGGTTCCTCACAATGAAAACGAAAGATGAAGACCCTTTTCATGTAACATCAAGATTTATAGATTTATGAAGTAAGTGTGATTGTCATTTGTAGAGCATATTATTAATAGCTGCTGGAATTTTCAGGTTAACCGAGTTTTTTGGAGGAGCTGTTCCATGATGTTGGGCTACGTTTGTGAGCGAGCGTTCCAGGATAATCTTTACGTGGAGCTTCACAGTTTCCCATCTCCGAATGGTAAAAAAAACACATGTAGTAACATGTAGTATTCATGATTGTAGCTGTTACTTGTTGTGAAAATATCAACACGCTGTGCTCTTTGTAGTTCGAAGTGGAAGTTTTGTGTACGATGTGGATCTAAAACTCCTAGGCTGGGAACCTAACTCTGTAAGTCACACTGTCCGCATCAAAACAGAAAAATCTGCAATGCTCCGCAAGCAATCAACTTATGCTGAATGTCTCATGTTTACAGGATGAAACGAGAGTTTTAAGCGCTGAAATGAGGAAAATAAGTTATGAAAATTTGCCTTTCGAGCGAATAGACGTGACAGCTGAATTGGCGCTAAAGATTTTTGACGAAAACAAGTATAAGAAAGAACAAATCCCGGAAATTGCTGCCACATCTCAGGATGGCCACACTGTCACATTATACAGGGTAGGCGACTTTGTAGATATTAGTAAAGGACCGATGATGTCGAACACGAACCAACTTGGACGAGCCACAGTCACTAAAGTATTTCCTCTGGATGAAAGCTGCTCAGACATTTCAAATACGTTGTATCGTATTCAGGGAGTCGCTTTGCCAGCAGGATTTTTGGTGAGCGAAGTTTGAATTAAAATTACATTATAAACGGTGCTGTTCTCCAGTACATCCAAGTCTAATACAGATGCTCTCATTTTGTTGCAGCTGAACCATTTCGCTTGGAGTCTAATCGAAAATAGAGGTAGAAATTTTAATAGTGCCAGACTACCAGGAAAACTTCCAGAAACTTCAGACGAGAAGATTTTGAAAATGGATGAAGAGACGATAAGAGAAAGACAGAAGGCGATGCTAGGATAATGTAAAGAATTACATATGTAGAAATGTAGATTGTTTTTTACGCCATAATAATAACCATCGCCAAGTCTGCAAAAATAGTCAAGAATGATGGAAATAATAAATGCCAGTCATTTCATGGAATTCGAGTTCAAAATGCTTGGTTTTTATGCTGCAATGTTGGCTCTCTTGAATCCCTAACACCTTGTCCAGCGAAAGCTTAAAAAGCCATAGAGTAAGAATACATGGGCGCGAAGTCAAACAGCCATGTACAAAATTTTGTGATTATGATTTTTCACGTTTTTTGAATTTTCTTGATTATTATTGGTAGGGCTTCTGGATTACGAATCGCTTATCGTTATTTAACATCGTTGAAGAACATTAAAATTGTGTGACAAGTGTATGCATGCATACATATGTAGTACTGCTGGATTTTTTAACCATTTGGTGCTATAATACTTAGTCCAATGGAACGCTAACATTTCGTTGAACGAATTATCTGCATTGCGAAGTTCACGTGAAGCTCTACATTCGAAGAAGCTCTCAATTCCCGATCTGACGTCCGCCAGCATGCCGCGGTATCGAAACCCTTGAACTATTGATTGTTCGTGCCAGGCAAACACTAGGAACTACTACATCTAAGTAAAGTGTGTAAATAACTATTTTGCACTTCTCGGTTTCAACAGCGGGGAGTATTTTTACGTTTCTGATCAAATTTTCTGTTTCACAGCGCACAAACATTGGCTGGGCGGAGTGGTGCTCAAAGACCTTCAAAATGAACAACGTCGGGATTTCACGGAATCAGAAGGTTCGATTTCTATAATCTTGTTGATAGCATTTCGTGTTGTGTGGAGTTTCAGGATTTGGTAATTATTTTTTAGATAATAATAGCCTCAGCAACGATTGGGGTAACGCTGTTCGCCTTACTTTCCCGGTACCTAAGACGCCAGAGGCTGAACCCAGTAGGCAGCAGTAATACTGGAGGTTACCTGGAGCGGAATGATTCGGTAATATCGTTGACCAACAGTACTCTTGTCACCAACTTCACTGGTACAGCAACAGGCGAACCGAAAACGGTGTGTTCGCTAGGAATATTGGGTATAGTTGCGAAGTTAAGATTATCACTTGTTTCTGCGAGGATAGTGTGCTAATCTATTGTACTTGTTAAGCCATGGAGTCATTGGAGAAGTCAATACAACTTTGGGAGGAATCAATGCTCATTCTTAAGACTAATCATGATATCGTTGGTGATGGTGATCAAAGTCATCCTTGGAGCATCAAGAAGCTAGAAGAAATTCTTGACAGAGCGTATGCTGTTCAAAAGCTGAATGAAGAATTTTTCTTGGACGAGGTATGTTTATATTGATATCCCCAAGTTCAGTGTATTGCGGTTGCATGCTTCTGGTATTATTGAACGAAAATTTTGTGGTTGTTCAGAATTCGGTTCTGTATGAAAGTGATCACCGTTCACATACTTTGAGGAGTGTGTCATCTATGGAATCCTTCCTTTCGGCGGAAGACTACAACTTCAGTGACCTCGAAGATACGCTGCAAGAGGATGTAACTGAAACGTCGGTGCTAAGTAGCTGGCCTTTGTTCAATGCATCAATGAAGCTAGTGGAGCTCGGAACAGTACCTTACAGATCTGTGAAGACAGAGTTGGTCGGTTGTGCTGAAGACAAAGAATACTTGGCAAAGCTGCATTGTCTCCGTGGTGCTTTCACAAGGATACTTCAAGATTCCGAAAAGAGAGAAGATATAAGGCAGCGAGGAAAATTAGTTTTCACGACGCTTTTAGTTAAGGCAGAAAAAGATCCAAAGGAATTTGAAGTTTCTTATGACTCTATGATTAACTGGTCACAAGATCCCGCCAACTGGGGACAGCTTGAAATGGAGCTCAAAGACCGCGGGTTGCGAGCCCTTACATTTTACGATATAGTTTTAGATTTCATATTCTTGGATGCGTTTGAGGATCTCGAAGCACCGCCCGCTTCTTGCCTTGCCGTCATACAGAATAGGTGGCTTTCAAATTCTTTCAAAGTATGTTACAGTACGTTTTAATCAAGCTAATTTAATAAATTGCATAGAATTCTCTATAACCATTACGTTCTACTTTCAGGAGTCAGCTTTAAGCGCTGCAGTCTGGTCAGTACTCAAGACAAAACGCAGATGGTTGCGATCAAGAGAAGGGTTTGTGGCTCATTTCTATGACCTCAGTGAACACGTAATGCCGACGTTGGCATGGGGATTCCTTGGACCAGCCACTCCATTCCAGGAACTCTGTTTCTATTTCAAGGTAAGGAGCAACAAAGATGTTCACCGTAACGTTAACATAGTTCTTTTCAGGCTATCTACACATAAAATAAATTCTGTCTTCTTTCAGGACAAATTCACAGAATTTCTCCAAGCAATCTTCAGCTTCGAAAAAGTCCGCTACACGACAATTGATGATCTGTGCTCAGACATCTTGATCCGACTGGACGAAATGTACGCGCAAGTAGTCGAAAAACTCGAGGCTCCCCTGCCAGGTTAATTGTGCATTGTGCCTCGCTGACTGATAGTAATTCTGAACAAAAACGAAGTAGTCATGTCGTAATTCGTGATATTTATTCCAGATAATATAGATTTCAATAAGTTAGTACGTATTTCTTATGTTTTACTACAAAGGTTATATTTGATTTGACGCAATTGCATAATTGCACTATTACAGCAACTAGGAAGTAGATCGTTTTTCTGACTCAAATTAATATTGTTTAACCAAAAAAACATCACAGATAAAATTCAACATGAGTCTAGACACATTTGCATTGCGTTTCAAAAGTAGCATGCTACCGTATACAGGATTTACTACGACGCTTCTATAAATCCTTCATGATTTACTAGTACACGATCCGATATCTTTTGCCTTCACAGATCAGAAAAAATATCTCGTTAGAACGGTTTAGTCTCTCTATTCTATTACTTACTATACGTCACGTAAATGTATTAAAGGTCTGGTGGCCTCGTATTATGATTTCCATCGAATGTATAATATCTCGGAGTTCTGTTAGAGATGATTGTATTATTATTTGTACGTTCCATCAGGATTCATCCGTCCTTTCAACTGCACAAAGCAAGGTTGGCAAACTCTTACTGGCCGAAGAATCCGTAAGCGGAATATTTCCGATTCAAATCTGCTGCATCTGTAAAGTAAACAGTCGTTAAAACGTAATTCACATATACAAACAGAATGGGGCAACTCTGATGAACGTACTTCGAGCAAAATAATTGTCCGCAGTTTCGACAATGATGCTTGCGTTCCGTAATGGTGAATTTCGTCTGACAGGCGGCACATGTGTCTGCTACTTCGTCACGAACCCTAGTAGACGAATATTGACGTTGATCATGAAGCTCAAAATTTCGTTCTTGATACAAACATGTATTATCTTCATTAAAATGGATGATTTACCAGTGGTCGGCACATTTGCCGCTCTCGTTCACAGCCCAGCTGAAAATTCTGCCTCGAGCGTCTCCAACGTAAACATTCTTATGGTCTCTAAAATATTATCACAGGACATTATACTTCGGAATTTATAGATTAGTTATTGATGGCAGCACGGTAACTTACTTTGATATGCTAATGCAGGTGATCGATGCTGGTTCCGTGTTGTCCTTTCTGTCGTATGCCGTATGCATGGTTAGTTTGCCCCTGAATACGAGCTTTCTTTGCCAGGTCGCATTTTCAGAAACTTTGAAGTCACTGTTGCTCAATATCTCAAAAGAGTCCTCGTCAGCGGTCAAACTTGTTTCGCTTTTGGAACTTCTAATGCTCTTGCCACTTCTACGTTTTGAACGCACAAAATCTGATTTGCGGTTTTTACGTTTAATATCCTGATCTTCAGAGCTTGATGCTCTGATTCTCTCTCTCAAAACAGATGTGTCGGAAGAAGTTTTTTCGGGTTGTACGGTTCCTTCTTGCTTGGTGTTAAGTATACCAGCAATGGTTGCTTCCGAAGCTCCTGGTGTCAAGTGAGCCACTGTATCTACTCCCACGTCATCAGATTGTGCATGTTCGTCCCTTTCGGGAATGAAAACCTCTGCATTCTCGAAACTAGCATTTTGATCGTCGGAGTCATCGTCCGTAGAGATGGATGAATTATTGTCGTTTTCAGAAGCTTGAACATATGTGAGGGACCACATCTAAAATGCATTAAGAAGTTTAGTAAACTCGGATGAAGCGACCAATCAATACTGTTAACGCCGAATCTTACCCTGACGATCCCATCGGTAGATCCAGTCAGAATCACGTTTGCTTCATCCCAATCATTTAAAATACTGAACGCTATACACAGAATCCCATTTCCCATGCCACCGCCTCCCCCGATGCCTGCAGTGTCAACGCACGCTAGGGGCTCCCCATTGATGGTCCACATCCGAAGCCAACTTCCGTCACAGCTGCAGATGTCTCCCGTCAGCTCATTTACACCAACGGCATCTACGGGGCCCGTATGCGGAACAAGTTGTCTAACGAAGCATAGCCTTGCAAGATCCCAGACGATACAAGTATTATCCTTGGAGCCACTCACAATGATGTTGTAAGAAGGACTACAAGCGAGGCACGAAATGGCGTCCGTGTGACCATATAAATTCGCTTTGAACCGCATTTCTTTATCCACAATGTCCCATACGGTGACAACAGTGTTCGATGATGCCGTCAGAATAGTTTTCTCATTCGGCGAATCGATGACTGTGACTTCGCCGGCATAGCCCAAAACAAGCTGCTGCTGTGTTGACTCGGTAACACAAACAGGACGATCTGATTCAACACTGCATATTCTGATGCTGCAATCGGCATACCCTCCAGCGACAAATCGAGTAGTACTTAGTAATCGCCTGTTTTCCTCAACAGCTATGATGCCTTTGATGTCCAGTGGTACAATTTGTCCTGTAAGTTGGGGTGAAAGGAGTTAGTGAAAGTCTTCTTGTGTGGTGGATGCATGTGAAAAAACAGGAATGCATTACTTACCAACCGGACCTTTCAATTCTCTAATGGGCGTCATTGTTGGGCGTAAACTATCGACATGGTGGTAGAACAGCTTTTCGTTCAGAACTTTTTCGCTGATCGGATTGAAATTTATGATTGGTGTGGACGATAACGTTTCCGTCTTGAGCACACGCTTCACTGGATGAGGCTTCTTAAAAAGCTGCTTTGGAATTTGTCCGAAGTTGTTAATGAATCCGATTGTAGCATTTTGTTTCAGAGGATCATCAATTCTGCAGAAACCGAAACGTTAGGAAGGCTGTGTTGTATTTTTTAATGTCGAATCGAATTTTCTAGGTAAAGCTTACTGGTAGATATCCACATTGCCTTCATAGAACAAGTGATGGAAGACATTGACGGCTTCCACGGCTGGAGGACCTTGTTGCTTATACCCGAATATCAGATCAATCCATTCGTGGAGATGCTGGGACACGTAGTCACACTCAAGGGCCATACGGTGCATTCTGATGAATTCTCGAGCGTCATTTTTAGCCCATGGAGGCATTAGCACATTTCCAAGTTCTACTCCATTTTGCTTCGCACCAAGGTCGAAGTTGTTGTCATTACGTAGAAACTCCGGCAAGTAGAAGAACTCTGAAAGAAGACAAGATTTCCATTATATAGAGTAAAACAGATCACAGTTGCTTCCCAGAAAATACTGTGTACCTGGAATGAGCTCCTTCACATCAGCCATATTATGCTTCGAAGCAGACATCCACCCTTCCTTGATGGAGTGGAACATCCTGTCCGCCAGATCAAAGTGGCCACCCTATTAAATACCAAGCTATGACATAACCTCCGGATTAGCCTCTCAAAACCCTTGAAAAAAGATTCACCTGTAGTCGCAAGAAATGTTGAGCGAATGGCTCCATTCGAACCAAGTAAGAGCAAACAATCATTGCTGATGAATAGTGAGTGCCATAGTGATATGGAGGTGTTTCACCATGTGGGTCATCCCATTCCCTAAATCGTTTAGTAAATTGTTCTAGCCTTTTACTAGATTGAGCACCCATAGGTTTACCCAAGTCTCTGAACGATAACGGATCAGTAAGGTCCAATACAGCCGAATCGTAGTCCGCCAGAATCCATGGGAAAACGGGATATTGCATCAAGTCATTATAAGATCTTCCAGCTAGTGTGTTTAGATGCATGAGGTACTGGAAGTTTGAAATTTCGCCTCTCTGGAAAAAAATATCAATGGTGACTTTACTCTCCAATTTTACTGGAATGTGAAATGCCAACAAAGCGAAACTTACCACCCATCTTTGCGTCACGCTTGTTTCGCCAATCAAACTAGACAAAATCCCGCTACTGGACTCCACGTTAGCGTTCGGACGCTGCCCAGCTACACTTTGCTTGGCATCACTACTTTCATTCTTGGACATAGACATCAGCTTCTGGTAGACTACGCTGCGAACCTTCCTTGGGAAAGCCAATAAGTAGTTTCGTCCGTCAGCGCAGAAGATCTCTAACGCAATCGGCTGTAGCAAATAGCGGCGCTTGTGTACTTCAGTGACATCATCTTTATGAAATTTCCAATATGTGTGGATTTTGGTCTTCTTCGGAGTCGGTCCGTAGCACTGAGGTGGTAGAATGGGCTCGTACATATTTGCAGGCAAGTAGTACATGTCCTTGATTTCTCGGTTTTTCAAAACTGTGAACCCTGAGACCAAGAAGAACATGTCTTTTCCAAACAGCAACAGCCCTTCCTGTGTATCGAGTCCAGTGATTTGAGCTACTCGGAACATCTGAGTGATGTCATCCTTTGAAGTGTTGATTAGACGATAAAGCATAGAATTATTGTCGGGATCAGGTGGAGGTTGCTGTTCATCCATGAATGGGTCATCCATAGACATAGAAACAGAATTTTGAGTCGCTCCCACTCTTGGCGATGCAGGATCACTAGATGTTGAGGTTGTTGATGCTGAAGGAGTAGCTTCATCGATGTCATCCAGAGAACTCATTGAAGCGACAGAGTCCGCAATCAAACTCGGGTGGTTTTTGAAACGGCGATGGTACTCCTTCGAGTCTCGAGACATGGCTGGATTTACGCGTTTAGCCTTCGGCGAAGATACGGAAGACATTGACGAATTTGTGCTGTCGAGGAATGGGTAATGAGAATAAAACATGTCGTTTCTGATCATTTTCTTCCTCATTCTGCTGGGACCTTCACAAGTATCCAGTTGCCACTTATCTGCGGATTTGATTCCATAATCATTATTTGCACCCGAATTTTTCAATGGCAATGAGTCTAGATGTGTACATTACCTAGATTTGAAGGCTCCATGGGCCCCCACAAACCTCGCTCCCTTGTTAAGTCATTTTCTAGTTGAGGTAGCAATGTGTCTTTCACATATCTGTGCAGGTGCCGTTGATTTTCCAGTTGGAACTTTTGCTGACTTTCAAGATTCTTCTTGATGGTTCCGATTTGCCGCAGCGAGACTTGCTGGGCTCTTCTCGCTTCTGCCCATTGGATGACCAGGTTTAGAGACTTCTCTTTCTCGGAATCTTTCCGAAGTACTGATCTTCCAGCAAGTCTAGTCAAACCTCCAGTCACCTTCTGTAACTTTGACTGCAGCTGTTGATGGATCTCCCAACTTTGGATGCCACCAGGATTAGCACTTGACTTTTTGGCACTGGGATTTGTTTCCGTTGACATGTAAGTTAGCCATAATTTGTTAGCTGATTCTC
This sequence comes from Sphaeridia pumilis, assembly GCA_034698345.1. NCBI lineage: Eukaryota > Metazoa > Arthropoda > Collembola > Symphypleona > Sminthurididae > Sphaeridia > Sphaeridia pumilis. The sequence goes on along the minus strand of JAQGBJ010001038.1, from coordinate 16,394 downwards.
CTACTTGATCTCTGAGAACTGTCAGGGATGGTGGTTGAGATGATTGGAATGTAATTTTGAAGACATCTTCCACCATGGGTTTCTTGGCAATGAACAAATCTCCCCATACCTTCTCAGCATTGGAAGCGATTTCTGAGTCCAGCTGGAATTACACAATATTTTTTTAAGGAATCTAATGCTTATTCTTTAAAACAATTAGTTCTGTTATTTACCCTCGCCTGCTCCCTTCCATCAGGTACTTCGGGATTCACATGCCATAGGGTCTTGTTTCCGCCTTCCAGGGCTATGGGTAGGCCTTCAGAAAGCTGCATCAACAAGTGCACCAGACACCCGAAGAACTCCTGCTGATGGTTGCCACTTCCAAATATAATATTCCTATGCTCACGACTACGGATCTTTTTCAAAACTTCCACTTTGTCCCACTTGTTTGCTCTTCTGCTCAGAATGAACAATACAGTTCTATTCAAACAGCTGTAGATCATGTCTGTAGTTTGAGGAGGTATTCTCTTATTCTTGCAGTGATTGACTAGAACCAGTACAAAATCTAGCACTACTGCAGGGTCCCGATTGAACGTTTCCAACCATAATTTGTCTACCAGACGGCATAAAAACTGTCCCACGGCTTGTAAATATGACGTCATCCGCTCCAGATCACAAGCAATCAGGCGATCAAGCAGGGTCCCCAATAAGCAGGAATGGAACTGAGAAATCAGATTAGTGTCATCCGTCGCCTGTCCAGCATCCAACACCGTGTCTATAACAGCGCTGTTGCTATTCTTCGAGATCAACGTGTTACTCGGATTTGCAGTAGAGCTCATCCAATCCATGATTATCATGCACAAGAAGTCTAGTATAATTTTCTTTGCCGGATGATTGAGGATGTTGGCTTTTGTCGGACTCTTTCGTTCAACAATAACAGTCGAATCAGTTGACTCCGTAAACTTTACGTCTAGTTCATCAACCATTGTTGCAGTGTCTATTGGCACGACAGTCAGTGCAAGGGATGACAAGATATCCGTTGAAGTAAACATAGATTGGAACTCGGGCGTGTTTGAATACAGGTAGATGAGAAATTGAATGATGCACGCCGGGATATCAGAGTTTTCTTCATCGGAAGCAAGGAACGTTCTCGTGATTGTCAGCAAGGTATTCATTGAGTCCAAACACAGCGTTACTTTGCCATAGAGAGACGACGTCATTTTGTTTGACGGGAGCGCAAACACATAATTCCAAATCGAGTCCAATGTCATCTAAATTTGAACCAGAATTACAGATGATTAACTTTTTGAGGGATGATAATTTTTCAATTTCAAATTGAAATTATTCTCACCGTGTCACGCTGCTCAGTCTTAATGCTCACGTTCCTACAGCCTTGAGTCAAGACCATTGCACAGACGATGAGCCAAACTTCATCAGGAATCACTATTGAATCGCCTTTGCTTTTTTCACATCTTTGAGAAAGTAGCAGACTCAGCCTTGGCCATCCACCGACGACAGTTTCTTGCTTCTTCATTACATTGGAAAGCATTACGTTGGGCAGAGGTCCAGAAACAGTCGGGTCCTTGAATTTTGCCTTGAGACTTGGGCTAGATGTGAGACACAGTAACAAAATTCTGAGAGCCCAGAGTAATGAACTGGGATGAACGTTAACTTCGCAGAACAAAAGAATGAAGTCATATCCAAGTTTTCCGACTAGTTCTTCGCAGAATCCGACATTCAAGACCTTGCCAGTATACATCAAGGAGTGAATGAGCTGGAGACATTTGTTTCTCAGTTCTATTGTCTTCGTTATTTCAAGCTCAGGCCCTTCTTCAAGATTCAGTGTCGATATTACGTAGTGACCAAATGCAGTTAGATCTGCTGACGGCTTAGTATGCAGCATGTGGCCGAGAATGGCGAATATCTGATTACTTGGATTCTGCGGCAGTCGTTGAAGAAGCTTGCTCATCATATTCGCCTGACGAAGTAAATCCAAGGCTATTCTTGAATCATCAGAAAGTAGTATCAGGAAATGATCATAAACTGGTTTCTCCAGATCCACATCCTGGTTCCCTTCTAGCCAAATTTCCATATCTCCGAGTAACTCGGTGAATCCCGAGTTCGAGGTAACAGTTTCCGTGTGAATCAGGCTGAATACTATAATACAAAACGAGGATGGTCTTTCATTATCTTGCATAGCATCGGAATTGACCAAAAAACTACTACCATGCTAAATTTGTGCATACCCAAATGCAAGACACGCATCGACAGCAAATTCTTCTTCCTCTTCAAGAGATATGCCAGCATTTGCCAACACGACCTGTCCACTATTGTTGAGCTTGTGGCACCATTGACACAGTTGCTTTTCACAACGCAAACCAAAGCTTTCAAAGCCGCATACAGTGCTTCTCCACTTGAAGCCATCGCAATCAATCCAACGAACGTTTGCACTCCAGACAATGCTAAAGCTGATCTTGCAACCGGAAGTGGGTTAAAAATCCGGACTCCCAAATACCCAATCACAACACCCCCTAGGGTTCGTCCAGGTCCCATCAGGTGAGCAGCAGCATTGTGCAAAATGTAAATAGGAGTTGCATTTTCTTGTGATGAAAGGCCAAGCTGAAAAGCAAACTCCGTTTGAGAAGGTTATATGTGAGAAGAGTATCACTTCATAAATCTCTGAATCTTCAATCATACCTGTCTAGCGATTGCTTTTGCTTCATTCTTGGAATATATTTTCCTGATTTTTGCCAATGTGAACTGGGACACCGCCAGAGCGTTCAGACCAAAACATATTTTGTCCTCGGCAATAAGAGGTCCAACACCATCTAAAGAAGAAAGTATTCTAGATCTGGATGTTTTTACGAAACACTAAATCAATTGAGAAATGAATCGCCGCCTTACCTGCATGGGTCTTTACAGCTTGCCAGTTCCCAGGGTACTCTGGCCCCAATTTGTAAATGCTGTTGATTGTAGCAGAATTCGGAATCCAGTCTTCAAACAAGTGGCAAACCCCCTGCCGCCATGTAAGTTTCGAAGTTTTCCTCCAGGCTGGAGGTGTACCGATAAACCCCACGTAAGTTGACCCTTTGGCTCTTGACGGATACTCCAGTTTTCCAGAGTGTGCAGGTCGTCCATTTACATGCAGTGTGAATGAAGTATTTGTAAACGTCATGAATAGATGATGCCACTGTCCCTCATGAAGTAATTCGGGACACCAAACACGCAGTGACGCAGGAGGTGCAACATCAGGTTCCCATTCGCCAACACCTGTTAAAACCAAAATAATTATTATTAGTTGCAATAGATTCAATGAAACTTGTTGAAATATATTTTTCATTTATTACCTGGAGGCGGAAGACTGCAATCTCTTGTACTGACTAGCAATGCTTTGTCCCTTGCTGAGACAAGGACAACTAACGAAAATGATAGCTTTTGGGTTGTTGTATTTTCCTTCAACACCGTTAAGAGTCGGACCGGATGCGGGTCTGTCCTTGGGTCGCTGAATTTGTCCACGGCAAACCAAGAGGAAAAACTTATTCCAGAGGCGCCTGAACAAAGAGAGGTATATTATGAACAACTTCAATGTTTCAGAAGCAATAACTCATGAATTGGGGTCGAATTTACCTGGATATCCTCTCTCTCCCATTCCACTGGCCAACAGATTGCTACCGAATTCGGCCGAAGGACCTGGACTATGTGGACCCATCCATGGTAGAAACAGACATCCGAATCCTTCTTCTTGCATGTTGAACTCGACAAAAGAAGGATATGGGGTAGAAGAATGTGAATAAAAGTTTGAGTTGGTGATATGGTCCGACTTTGGGGTAGTCATGGACACTATTGACTTGATCCTGCTAAGTGGTATCGATGCACAAGACACGTTTGCTGCTGGAAGCATCCTGCGATCACAGTTCAATGGGTTTCCTAAGCGAAGATAATTTCTAAAATCTTTGGGTTTCAAGTAATGCGTAGCAGTCCTTTCGAAAGCGTAATGAAGAGAGGAATGTAGCAGATGTGACTCGTCGTTTAAAGCTATGCCGCACTTGTCCAAAAGTTCTTCTGGCAATCCAGCATGAGCCATCATTTGCTGATTTCGCTCAGTCCTGACTAGACTTTTTATCAGTTCCGTACAGAATAATTGGCACTGCAGATCGTCTATCGAAGGTACTAACTTCAGCATGACGATTACTACTGATGTATGTACTATCACCGGTTCTGGCACAGGAGGGTTCAAGTTCAATGTAGGAGTAATCTTCTTCACTAAAGGGCTTGTGGGGGTGGAGGATTCTGACATTCTACTAGGTAACTCTTCAGTGGACTTTTGTCCGGTGCTGCTTAAAGAAGCGTGATGATGAGGGGATCCTGACGATGTAGAAGAGGCGGCAGACCCAGGTCTGATTCCTGTCAAGGCTGGGCGATCGAATGCATCCGTTGCTAAGTCGTACAACAGGCGGTATAAAAATATTGTCTGCGCTAGCTGGAACTGGAGAGGTACAGCCGCTGGATCCGGAAGCGCGGTAGAGAATACTGAATTAAAAATCTGCTGCTTTTGTCCATCATCTCCACTACCAGGTACGCTGCCGCTGGTTGATACCATTTCGATAACTTTCTTGATGTGCTGCTCGCGAGACAGAAAGCCTAGCATCCTTAAGGTGTCTGCCAGGCTTGGCAAAGAAATCTAGGAAACAAATTACAAAATTAAATACAACAACATTCGGCGACTCTGGGTTTGATTTCAATATCTCACCTCTTGGTGGAACAACTTTGCATTCGCAGGTTCGAACCTCATCGAAAGGGCAAACGCCGTGAATATTAACTGAACGGCGTGCATTCTCTCTCTGACCAATGTTGAAGAAGATTGCAGTAAATTTTCCATCGAAACGAGAACACTCATTAGGTACAAGTATCCTCCAGCTTTTCGGAAATTGGTTCGGGCTCGATGGCTTTCCCTAAACGAAGATATGAGAGACGTCAGGATTTCCACCTTCAAACTGATTCCCTGTTGGACATCAGTCGAATGCAGAATCACTAAAAGAGATGCCATGTCTTCCTCTCCACCTTGACTCATCAGCAGTTGCTGCACTAAAACTGTAACATTTAAACAAGATGTAAGTTGCCTATAAACTTTCGATTTAGATGTGGTGCATCTGAAGTATTACCTAAACAGGGGTTCCTCAATTCGCATGTGTTCGTAAGAAGTTTGAGCACATGTTTAGACCCGCTATTTTCTCTGAATATAGTCATATTCGAATTGTTCCCTCCCAGCACAACTGTCAGTAGTTCAATTATTGACAATAGAAGCTCAGGATTTTCTCCTAAAAATTAGTTACACAATTTAGTTTCGGTACTGATTAATTGGAGTAAACTGGTATCCTAATTATCCTGCTCACCTTCAACTTGTAAACAGCCAACCATCACCTCGAGTATACCGATTTCCCTAAACACGTCTTTGAAAATGTTATTGTGTTTGGCTAGATTCAACAACATTTTTACGCACAATAACTTCAACTCCGGAGTATCTGTCTCACTCTTCAGAATCCTTGATATCGCAATTAATTCTTTGCATGGTGTGTACTGCAACTGAAACACGACAAACTCTACTATTTCTAAATACTTTTGTTGCACTTCTGCTGACTTGGCCTGCAACTTTTCAGCCATTTGTGGTATGTTCGAGTCGATGATAAAGTAGTTGATATTGTCTGCTTTCAAAATAGACGCTATCGAGTCTAACACAACTCCTGTCAAGAATGAAGTTGTAGACTTGTTGAATGTGGAATGAAGCACGTTGAACGCATTCAAGTTCCGCACGCTGTTAGAACCTGTTAAAATAGAAAGAATATTTCATTGAACCTTGTTAAACTCACAGCAACAGCAAGTGATTAAGTTTCTTACCTTTAGCACCATAAGTAGGCATCTGGAATGTTGGAAGTGGAAATAATGAATTAGGTACATTTGGTTTCAGAGTCGTAAATCCACACATGGTTAATGATGCGGCTACAAGCACTAAATTTCTTATTGCTTCTTGACTTTCACTCGTTAAATCCTGCTCCAACCTGGAAGAAACCACAAACCATGCATAACTTTAAAATTCTGTGAGTGCATGATTGGTCACTTGCATGAAGCTTTTACTTACCGAAGTAAGATTTCTGTCAAGAACTGATACCCTTGAGCAGACTTGAAATCATCCAGCAAGATGGTGGATAATTCCGCTGAGTCTTTCAAAAAGCAAAACAACGTCAACACCATTTCAGTAACTTCCAAAGGCGTCAAATGAGATCCTCTTCGCAAGTTGTCAACGCACATTGCGATGCAAGAATGATCTGCAATAAAGTCGCAAATTGTCATTACTGCAATTCATCAAAAAAATATCAAATTCAGGCCACCTCAAACGTACTATGTATGTAGGAGAGAACACTGGAAGTCAATCCATGAGTCGAGATCGTCATTAATACTTCAGCGGAACTCTTTCTCCACATGGCATTGTGAGGTGGACACCAGGACGTGACCGCCGAGAATATCAGCGCCAGGTCATCCTCCTTGGCCAACTGCTCAGCCGGAGCAGTGTACGAACACAAGCGGATCAACAGCTGAACAAAAATCTTTTGCAACTGCAACCTCTTCTCCATAGGACTAAAATCCGAATTCGGCCCGCAATCATTCGGTGGCTGAATCTCAGGCAAATCAAAAAACAGGTACAAGCACTTGATCAACGTTGATGGCACTGCACATCCCGTCATTATCTCGATCAAAGACTGGTCACCAGCAGACAGGAGGTGTAACGCTGTCAGCAGTGACCACCCATGTTGAGTCGAAGGTACAGATGCATCCTCAGCCGTCTCCTCCAGGTAATTAATGATCGACACAGCCGCAGCCTCCGTAGACTGATTTGTAGCTCTTTGACGGACTTCCGTTACCATCAGCTGTGACACAACTTGAGTAAAGGAAGCAATTTCCGGGAACCGCTCTATCATTTCAGTCGTTGACGAAGCAGTGAATACCTGCGAGAATCAAAACATTATTATATCCCATCTATCATCAGATCTCATTTCAATCCTTCATGTTTACAAATTTCAAATTTCAATCTCTCACCTTGCAAAACAACGGCAGCATGTTGTAAATCTTCTCATTGTTCGGTGCGTGCGAGTAATCTCCAAAGAGCTTCCTTAAATGCATCAAACTTAACGAAACGCTCTGATTCATTTGGCTTCCGTTTCCACCACCTCCAGGGCTATTCCCCGCCACCCACAACTTCCGCATTATATTCATTTTCAAGCCTTCTCTGTGTCGTCAATCCACCATAAGATCAACTTTGAGATTCTTCAAGTCTTTCCCCTCATTTTTCCATGTCTTTCAAGTTCTTCGATTTCACATTCCGTCACTTTTCAACAATGGCACTCCACTTTTATCCACAATGCACATGTATTCCCGGCATCAACCTGTCAAAATCAGCACAATCATTAGTGTCTAACACCAAAATCAATCAACTTCCAACATTGAAATGCCCTCAGGCAACAACAACAAATCTCTGACAGACTGACATTAGTCACAAGGCTCTTCAAAGCCAGTCAGTCAGCATGCTATCAATTTTCTACATAATAACACCCACTCTCGATCTTGCTCACTGGACTCACCAAAACTTAACTACACTCCCAGTCACTCAATGATAACAAAAACAAAATCCACATTCCCAGACAAAATCTCCCAAAACGAAAAAGCCCTAGGAAGGACAACCTTGACATTGTCTCAACTACAAAGTGAATTCTCATTTCCTTCTTTCTTGTGACTTAACATCTTATTTGAACTACTGACTGACCATCTAATCGCCCATTTAAACAAACCCAATTACTCCAAAACCGACCTCTCCTTCCAAACCAGTCCAGTGAGCAAAATCAAGTTCCCAAACTTCAAAACCTGCTGATCCCTTCAAACCCACTTACCGTCATGCTCCCTCCAACCCTCGAACCCTTAATGCACTCAATCCAGACCCACCAAAACTACTATAAAACACTATTCAACCACAAAAATTAACCCCGACCAAAAATTCGCATGCACACAACAACAACACACATACACAAACAATCACATATGACATTTCCCATCGCAGAACATAAACACTACTCGAGCCCCATATTACAAATCCATTGGACTCGCCAGGGACCATCCACAAATTACCAACAAATTTTCCTCCTACTTGACATGCATGCAAACCCCAAGTCCAAGCTTCAAAGCTCCCTACTCTACTTACCGATTCCATCATAGTTTCTGCTGACTTCCTTCCATTCCGCTCCGAATCGGGCTTTCCCACTTTCCCCATTTTCCCCAATCCGCCACACAAGGCCACACGACTTTTACTCCGATGCGTATACATGTACTGGAGAAATGGGCAAGAAAGTGCCTCGTAGGAAATCAATGGGTGGTGGTCTCGTCTCTCGCTCCACGAGGACCTCTTGAAGGTGTAGAGTGTGGTGGTGGATACACTATCGAAGCCAAGCCCCGACTAACCTTCCAAATACCCGCCTCCTTATTCTATACCTCGACAACTTTCACTTCCCGAGCAAACCAAAGGCTTCCTTACCCAACACACACTTTTCCAGCCCCAAGTCTTTTAGTTAGTCAACAAGAAAAGCCCACTTGTCCCATACAATCCCTTTCCAACTCTATATATATAAATCGAGGCACGCCAAAAGCCCGGCTTCTCTCTTCCTTCCAATGATGCCATTTGGATCCACAAGTTGTAGGACAGTCCAAAGTCATCACTATTCCCTGCTAAATTATCCACAGAACCCTCGAACCCTTTTGTACTTCCATTTACTTGTGTCTCCAATGGCACTTCTATCTCGAGAGTCAAAATTCCCACTAAATTGATTACCATTTGCCAAAGTGAATTTCTAGTAATAATTTGTAAGGTGCAAGTGGAAATTGAATCCTTTTTGCCGGCAACCTGAAATTTTAGTAGATATTCCAAAAAGTTTTCCCATCAGAGAATATGCTCCACTCAATTTGCCCGTACATCAAAATTTCCACTCTTCCAATCAAAATGGTCTAAATATATTCTTTGATCTCTCATCCTCTTGCTTTGATGTGCCATTTGCCAAAATGCATTTTCAACACATATTTTGATTGAATTCCCACCCTCAACTCCATTTGTTACACATTTGAAGCCCTTTTGTCGAATTCGCCAAATTCTCTCTTCCTGCTCTCACAGTCAGCCAGACTTGCTTTGACTTCCAAAATACTTTTTCAAATATCATGAGCAAACCAGCCTCCACTCAGTCAGTCAGTCAGCATTACGCCACCACAATCCAGTTATGAGACAAACGGCTTTCGAAATGTTGTTATGGCCGATAAAGCCCGCGGTTCTCCTAATGAAATTCGTTCCCAAGCTTTAATTATCCTTGTTTATACGGAATATACGACTTTCTCATGCTTTCAACGGATCTTTTGTGCATCATTCCATATGAGCCACAATGCTTTCCTCTCCGTCCATTTCTCTTTGGGAATTCGGTCTCTATGTCACGGTATAAAACTATATGGCATAAAGTAGAGTCTTCGTCACTACGTCAACCCGAGATGTATTTCAAGGCCTCGCTCCGCTGCCTCCAGCTGTTTCTCCAGCCTGGACCGTCGTTGGCGAAAATGTACCCATGCAAACGGAAACGTATAACAAGATCAACATCCGCCTCCCGTTCCAAAATGGATACAACTTGCATGCTCCAGCATATGCTTTCGAATCCGCTGCTACTTTACTACGTATAAACCATGTTTATTTATTTTCATTACGAAGCGGCATAAATGGACACATGGATTTTCTCCAGCCCTTTCCAAAAGAAGACGATCAGAGAGACCTTGAACTCATCTTGAAAGAGAATCAATTGTATACAACTATAAAATGACAATCCCAAGTTTTGCCAAAAGGTCGAAATCGAACGCTTTTGTGTGCTGCTCAAGCCCTCTCTGCATTTGACAGTAAACTAATAACATTATAGACTTTTGGAGCAAGTTTGCGAAATCACGCTAATCTAAATCTCATTCGCCAAAAGTTGGGCCCTTTCCCAACTTTCTCCGATAGTCATTCGACACTCGACTCTATTATGATAGAATCTACATGCTTTTCTAGCAACTATTTCCCATGTAAGTAAAGTAAATTCGAGGAAGAAGCTTTCGATTTCATGTACTAATCATCAATGGGATCATGTAACAAAACTTTGGAGCGGGACAAATAATCGGATCTGCTTACGTAAGCACCGCACAATTTCCGTCTTCCTGAAAACTCGTTCCGACCATGAAGCATTCGCCAGTTGTTGATGAGGATAATGGTTCCCGGTTGCAACTTGAACCATCGAAGATTTTGCTCAATTTTCTCCGACAAGTACACAAGACAGTCATACAGTTGGGGGACTGAAGACCAGCCGATTGTTTCCACGATTCCCAAATCGTGTGGGTTGTACCTGGAAGAAAGTACATAATATTTTTAGTTTACCCCCACATGCTCATGTGTGCATAAAGGCTCATTCAATCCTCATTCATTTCGTAGAAATCTGGATCTTCCTCCAAAACCATGTAACTTGAAATCTCCCATTTCTCACCTCACACACTCCAGCTGTCCCGAATAAGGATTATGATGAAAAATGGGCGCAAGACTCCGGAAATGTTGTACTCGGCCATCAATGTATTCCCACGGGAGGGCCGTCGTCCGAAGGATTTGGTAGTACTTGGGAAATTCGGTGAAGATCTGATGGGCTACGTCGTATCCGTCAACGAGAGAATTGAAGCCACCGTCGCCATCGTGCAGTAGGCAGTGGAAGACTTGCAACCTGCGCCCAATATCAGATATACTTGCTAATAGAATGCTAATAGAAAAATATCCATGTATAATAGTTTTGAAATATTCCCCAGGGCATCTTAAATTCTAGTCCGATGACGGCGACACCGAGAGCGCCTACAGGTATATAGTCAGTCAAAGCCACAAAAGACTGTTGCATGAACAAAGTACAGGGAGAAACCGACTTTCCCGACTTACCCTGCGGGTTCCGTGAAGTAAGTCGTGTCTGTATGTGAATGGACGTAATCGTTTGTGTAAGCTGAATCTGGATGAGCCATGTTTGCCTCAAACTCCCAAAATCCTCCAAATATCGTGTTTTGTACATGTGAGATTCGCGAAATGGCAGCTTCGGTTGCGACTCTAGTCGCTGGAGCCTCTACGAGGACGCCGTAGCCAACTTGCTCAATGTTGGCCAATAATTGCCTCAGGTATGCCTCGTCTTCCATGAATAAGCCGTAAGGTATTCCAATGTCTAATGGAGATTCTGCACCTGTCCCCCCAAAATTTACGTTTCTAGGTTCTGCAACTTTTCGAACCGACTTGTTGATAGTGTCTGCTGATGCTGATGCTGATTTTGTTTGGTGGTGATCCTGCTCCTCCAAAATTGCCAGGTATTTTTCGAGCCATTTGGAACTGAAGGTGGAAATGTGTTCATCAGCCCATGTTATCTTCCAGCCTTGCTCACCTCTGCAACTCCCGCTTATCTTTTCCACGTTTTTAATCAACGCCGTTCCTCTCAAGGAGGATGGAATTATTTTTCGTTGGCGTGTTTGGTAGTTGTAGCAAAGGCTGCACCTGCAAATACACATACAAAGACATGAAATAGAAATGATGAAACGGCTTATATCCAAGGGCTCCAAATGCCCACCGGAATTTTGCGAGCAAAGTCCACTTTTATTCTGCTCGCTACTGCTTTCTCCATAATTGGTGCAGAGATCTGGCTCCGGCGAAATGGGTTGAGGTGTCTTTCTTGTAGGATTAACCTGGATTATTGAGATACACACGTACCTGCAATGATGTCGGAGCCAAACTGGAATCCCGGGGATGTCTTTCAAAATCTCTACTTTCGATGTATTTCCAGCAGTGGTGCAGTAATAATGGCCTAAAAAGAAGATACCGAGGTGAACGTTTCGGTCTACCGCTCACCGCGGGTTTTTGTCGAAATGGGAATTACCTGGATGAGTTCCAGTTAACCGGCGGACACCAATAGCACGTACTTGCGATTTCGAAGGCACTGCAAATCTTTTCAATAGTTTGAACATTTTTCACGTTAGCTATATAGCGGATATAAAAAGGTTGCAAGATCCGGGGCTGTAGCAAAGAATCTCGTCTTCTTGAGATTGCGGCTGTGCTTTCGTTATCATGACTGATGAATTTTGTAGCCACAAATGTATACAAACATGAGTCGGAGATTTGATCTCGAAATCGAGGTTTTATTTATAGCATAGCTTGGAGTCAACTGGACTTGAATGATCGTATGATGACTAGATGACCTGTGGTCAGTTATATTTGACCAGCAAAGATAAGACGTTACCATCGGTCTTTGGTGTTGTAGAAGCATAAAAGCTCTCGATTTCAGTTGAAGAAGCTAGAAGCTTTAGGTACAATATCCAATTTTTAAACAGCTTTAATGCTGCAAGCAAGTATACTACATGATCGATTTATGATAACGATGCACCATCTCATGCGCTGAAAAATCGTCTCACGATGCCCTGATCAAAGCGAGCCAATGGAAATAGCCATAGATTTTAAGGCGCGACTCTTCTTTTATGAATCTGGAAATCTTGGAGACGTGAGACTTTTCGCAACAACAATCAACACGTGCTTGGCTTGAACAACATGTGTTTATGCGTTGATGTTTATAGAAATTACAAATTTTGAAATGTGTGTTATTATATCAGCTTATAAATCAGCTTTATTCTATGAAGTTCTCGTTGTTGAATCATTAAGTTTGATTGACTTGTTGTTTATATCTGTGAGGCAAAAGTGAAGGATTAAACTGCCTGCGGTAGTGTAATTGTTCTGGATAATTTTTTTAAGACTGACATTTTCAGCAACCAAGTGTTACCATGGCAGCTAACGTCAGTGATTCGGATTTCGATAAAATGTTCGACGAGGCTCTTGAAGCAGTATTGGTAAGTTGAGATTCGCTATTGTCGATCCTCATTTAAGTTTGGCACAGTTTAAAAATCATGAACTTTGGATGTAGAGTAAGTGGATTCGAACTTTATTCAGCCGCAAAGTATTGTAACATATGTATTTACAACGAAAAAACAGTATGATTGTGTAACAACTTTTGATGCATGGTGTAGTGATGCTAGATAAATCCCATGTCTCGGTGCTCTCAAGTTGAATCATTTACCTCTAGCTTGAAACGGTGGCGTAGCTGGACCAGGTGGATCAACAAAAACTTCTTGATACACAACAGTATAGGAAAAGGAAGGCTTGTAGTACGGGGCATGAACATTCCAAGTAGGAACACCGTGGAATCCATGTGCTTGGTCTAGGATTTGGTAGTTGGGATTAAATTGATGGTGTGGATATTGATGATGGTAGGGATTCCCGTGGAAATTCTGTGGGAAGACATGCCCGCCATGTTGCGGAGCATGAAAATGTCCGTAGTTATGAAGGCTTAATCGATCTTGTGGTTCAGGCCTCCGGTCACCGAGAAGCGGTTGGGCAGCAGTTGCAAGGTAGTTGGCGTAGAAGGGGTCGTAAACAGAGTTGATTTGAGATTGTTCTTTGACTTCTCTCGTGAACCGCACTTTTTTCCGTTTAGGAACTTGTTGAGTTTGGGAAGTTACAGAATTTCTTTGTTCGCTTGCTCCATACGTCCATCGAGGCACGCCAGGGTCTTCAGGAACTATGGCAGTTGAAATGCAACGGTAGTGACCCGAGTCTGTTGCATCGAAGCTTTTAATCCTTAGTTCTGATGACCACAAGTTGGTGTTGTTGACAATAATTTTTGGACTGAAAGAATTTCGGGTATCGTAGTACGAGCCGTAAGGGTCTTGGGCAACGTTCTTGTAGTGCCAGTAGATTCCCTGCAAAAGCACCGTAAATTAGTCTACACGTTTTGTCAGTTTTTACCTAGCGTCAAGTTGAGGTCGTCTTTTACCTGTACAAGCATCAGATAGTTGGGGAACGTGCAAGTAACGATAGCATCGGGTCCTTCCCGTTCAACCTTGAGGACTCCATGTACGCGAACTTGTTTCCGGTAATGCTCAGTTGGTACTCCGTATCCGGGATAAAATGCGGGTAGAGAATGAGCTCCATGGAAGCCATTATGGAACTTATTGACACCAAATGCAGCAGGATTTTGGTGATGATAGTGAGGACCGAAATGTTGCTGGAAGAGCCGCATGTCGAATCCATATCCGCCGACGTCACCCTGCTGGCCTTGTTGAGGGAAACCTTTGACTTGGGGAAAATCGACACTTGGTTGAAACCCGACCGACTGGTTGCTTCGACCTTTCGGAGAATTGTTGCCATCAGACCGTTGCCCGTTGATATCATCACAAGTATTCAGAAACACAAACACCCAAAGCACTACCGTCCGTTTTCTTGAACTCCACATGATGTTTTGGCTCAGGAACCAGCTTTGAAACTAAATGCCAATTGTCAATGGTACACCTGTATTTAAAGAATTTGCTCCGAGTTGCTCGCGTTGCCGGAAATCTTTAACAATAGCAGGAAATTGAATTCGTTTTCCATTTCGTGGGCGCTTTTTGTCAAAACACTGACCCGTTCTGTCGTTTCCTCGGATGTAATTTCTAATGGGCATATTTCGAAAGTTTGGGGATATTCACCTGCTTTCTCTAATTAATACGATTTTTGTCCAATTTGACATTACATCACTCAAATCATTACGAACGCTAACTCACTTGCGGTGAAAACTGATAAAAATGTAAGAAGCTTCAAATCCATACGCTTTTCATCAAAATCATTTTTGTGCAGGAAACGTTAATGAAAAAAGAGGTGGCCAGAAATTTTAGATTAAACAACATACTTGGCAATTATGTAGCCATTTTTCCACAACGAGTTTTACATCAAGTGTTATGCATCGTTGCTAATAAATTGTTTTTTTAAATTTTGCAGGAAGAAAAACAGCGCCGAGCCAAGGAGACGGGTGTCGTTCTGAGTTCAGAAAGAGCCACGCCTGACCGCTTGACGATTGAAGAGCTTGAAAAAGTAAGTGATTAGCATCATATTTGCATCGACTATTCGAAAAAACCTTGGAAATGACAAATTTTCGTTTTTGCAGGAACTTATGCAGCATCCGTTTTTTATGAAAGAGATGCCAAAAGAAGGAGAACCATTGCCACCTTTGCTCGAAGGATTCCAGCAACTCATGTATTCAGAAGAAGACAATACACGTGAAAATTTGTTCGAAAACTACAAAAAGGATGGCTTATTCCACTTTAAACTGAAAAAATGGCGATTGTCTACAATGATATTCACAAAAGCTATGGAATTTGCTGATGACCCACTGGAAAAGGCTAAATTATACAATAATAGAGCGGCTTGTCAATTTCATTTAGAAAACTATAGATCAGCTATCCAGGACAGCGAAACAGCTTTGAAGCATGACAGCAAGTACCTGAAAGCGTATATGCGAATTTTGCAAGCTTATACGAAATTGCAAAAATGGGATGGCGTCATTGCAGCACATAAGAAGTATAACAATACCTTGGAAGGAACAAAAGAGAATAAATTAGAAATCTCTCAACTGTACTTGCAAGCGGTCCGCAACTCGGTAAATAAGACGTTCTTTGTATTGAATTACTTTTTGTAAAATCTTGTTTGACTTCCGGTGGTTTCCTTTTCAGAAACTGGAAGCAGCCAAGAAGCGAAAATCAGAAATTGCCATGAAGCAACAGAGCGAGAGTGATGAGAAAATTATACAGGCTATTGCCAGCAGAGGAATACGGATGGCATCTAAGGATTTCCTGGAGCGTGACAGGGCTGCTATGGGTGACAACAAAGTGCAATTGACTGCCAACGATGAACTAATTTGGCCTGTTCTTATCTTGTATCCTCATATTGGAGAATCGGACCTTATTAAGGAATTCTATGAGAATGCAACGTGAGTGGCACATCTACTGAAGTTATGCATTATGTAGCTTGTCAAGAAACTTTATTCATGCCAGAGGTTTACCCTAACAGGTTAAAAGAAGAACTGGAAGAAATCTTGGACAAAGACACGCCGGCATGGGACCAAGCCAAAGAGTTTCGCACTAATAATCTCACTATTCTGTTTGCTGATCTCAGGACTGGCAAATACTACCCCGTTGATATCAAGTCAACTTTGAATGATGTACTCAAGAGTAGTAATTACGAGTTACCTGGTAACGGCATACCTGCATTCATAGTTCTAGCTAAAAATAACGGGCAGTGTGATGATTTGATGTCGAAAATGCAAGTAGAATGATGCAGTCTACTTCACGATACGGTCGTATGCTAAGGAATGAATGGCGTACACAGACTTCAGATTAGCTTCTACCGCGCTCTAGGGCTGTATTGTTGGAACGGTTATTCGTTGAATGTAACATTGTTACACGAGTAAGTTAGCTAACAAGAAAGTTTTGAA
>JAQGBJ010001037.1:0-27643 GCA_034698345.1 Sphaeridia pumilis | reverse complement strand
CAGTGGTTGGAGTCAGTTGGTTGGGAGCAGATTGTTTAAATCGTGTTTAATTCTGCTAAAAATCATTCATTAATTTTTAAAAAAAGTACAAATTCAACGCTAGCCGGAACAACAGATCACATTTGCGAAAGTAAGTTTTTCAACTATTTCTTAATTGAATTGCATTCAATAGATACTTCGGCGAAATCATTTGGTTGGTTGTTGCGGCGGCGACAATGGCGGTAGTGGTGGCTGCTTTAACAGCAACGAAGGTGTTAATGGTGGCGGTGGTGGTCGCCATGGAGTTGGTTGTGGCAGTAATGGCGGCGATGGTTTGAGGGGTGGTGGCTTCGGCGGTGTCGGCGGTGGTGTTAGGAGTTTGGTGGTGGCGGTGGCATCGATGATGGTAGCGGTGGTGAAGGTGTCGTCAGAGATGGGGATGGTGATGTTGGCGGTGGGGGTGGTGGTGAGGAGGACGAAATGGTTTAGAAGTTCTGATTTGTCCTAATTTCTTCTTACGTTTACTTTTCAGACCAGCATGAAGACCTACAGGCGCAAGAAGCAAAAGGTCATATCCGGGATCCAGCTCAAAGGACTATTGGACCAGGTTGACAAAGCTGAAGACGAAATGACCCTTTCGATGGCAGCAATCTACGCTGAGCTACACATCAAAACTATGGAACGTTACCAGAAGAAGGATGACCGTGACTCTTTCCGCCGTCGCATCGTTCAGGGTCGCAATCCAGTTTTCAACCAGCTGCAAGAAAAAGAAATTGTGGATTGGATTGAGCTTCGAGCTAAAATGTAAGTATTGCTGTAAAACAAACTTCATCTAATAAGCGATGATACTTACCTTTGGTTGAATTCTAATGAATGAATCTTCTTGTTCCCAGGTATGATGCAGTCACGGTGGAGCAACTTGCCAAGATGGCGTTCGACCTGGCGGAAGCTAATAACATCGGCCATCCCTTTAGAGACGGGAAAGCCGGTGCAGCTTGGGTCAATTCCTTCTTGATCCGCAACGACGTCCGGAAAAAGCTTTCCGACTACATAAGCATCAGCCGAGCTGAATCATTCACGAAGGATTCATTGGAGATTTTCTTCGCCAATCTACATCACGTCATTTCAACGTACAACGTTGAGCCTGCGAACATCTGGAATATGGATGAGAGTGGCTTCAAAGTGGTCAGGGTAAGTGAAAATCAAGAATTTTCCATTAAAAACGTAATCCATTCTGTTCTCGTCGATCAAGTTGCGAAATCACTGATTTCGCCGCTTGGCTGACGAGAACAGAATGGATTACGTTTTCAACGGAAACCTGGAAGATTTTTTTGGCTGCAGTTTTCTTGGCGGGATAGTGCCTTAAAAATGTATTTCCTTACAGAAATACAGAGAAACTGTCGTCGCTCCAAGGTGCATGAAGAAGGTCCTCAGAAAGAAACCTTTGGAACAGGGAAGGACTGTTACTCTGCTGGCCGCCGTCAGCGCTGCTGGCAGCTACGTACCACCTTGGTTCGTGTTTCCTGGGAAGAAAGTCCAGGAGAAGCGGATCCAAAATGCATCGGAGGGCGCTTCCTTCTCGTGCTCGCCCAAGGGATGGACCAACGCAGAAATCTTCAGAGAATGGATCTTCTTCTTCGATGAAAACATCGTTAGGGCTGAGGGCACTCATGCGCTGTTAGTTTTGGATGGCCAGTCCAGCCACAAAGACTTCGAAGCTCGGATGTACGCCTTCGGACGAAACATCCATCTGGTAACGCTACCGGCTCACTCCAGTCAAGTCACACAGCCTTTGGATGTATGTATCTTTGGACCGTTAAAGCGGAAATACGAAGCCCACTTGTCCAAATTCAGCCTTCAAAGGTAGCAATCATCGTGGCAGAATTCGTTTCAAAGTTTTTATGTATATAATTTTATGGATGTGTGACTTGTATGTTTTAGATTAATGTATATGATGAATGTTTGTGAATTATGGATGTCATGTTTGTCTGTGTTGTGTGCTGTTTGTTCATGATGTAAGGTGTGTCTGAAGTAGGTGTGTCTGTGTGTTCTGGTGTTCGTAGTTTTATTGTATTCCTGTGACTTGTATGTTTGAGATTAGTGTATATGATTAATGTATTTGTGTGACTGGTTGATTTGAGATTTTCGAATGGATGAGATTTAATGATGACACATCTAATCTTACATAACGTCGCATAACTTTACAGGTTCTTTTTTCTCTCTCTAGGACTCCTGTGACTTGGGATATTCCGGGAATACTGCGAATTCCTCTTGAACAAGCCTGCACTGTTCGGAATGCTATTTCGGCTTTCAAGGCAACAGGTATTTGGGACCCTGAAGTAGGCGGTCCTAACAAAAAAGTGTACACTGATGATCACTTCATGTTACGTGCTGATACTTGAGTTTCGAGGTCTTTGGGTGCATGTTACCTTTTGTTTAAGAGAAAAATAATAAAATCACTGCAAATTATTCAAAGCTAGAAAAGTTGATCTATAGTAATAGTTTATAGTAGCTAGAAATTACCTTGCTAGTATATTGGCATCAAAATTCTTCAAGTAGGTAGGAAAAAAATGTAGAACTTTAAAATTTTAATTGGTAAGCTGATGTTATTGAAGTGGGGATTTCTCCGTGCAAAGCTATCTACGTTTCAAATTTCGTGGGGATTTTACCGTGCACAACTTTCCAAGTATGAAAATAAGTGGGGATTTCTCGGTGTTCGTATGACTGGATCTTTCTAAGTAAGGATATGTTTTGGTGGGTGGATAGGTGGGGACTTCTAAGGGTGTATTTAATCTGGGCAAAGAAATTGCGGGGAAGAAAGGATCAGGATTATACAGGGATTTTCTCATTTGGAATATTTACCTGCTCTGACTATAGGTCGATTTTCAGCAAGGTTCGTATCGTGGGAAAAGTATCTTTTTGTTTAAATTGACCCCGACCACGTAACGTAGCGTAAGATATTCTTAGTCAAAAAGTATCTTGTGGCATCCGTAAGTGACTTCAGGGAAGATAAAAACGCCTGCTTGTCTTGGCATATCTTCCCTCAAGACATGCTTAGATCTTGGCATATCTAACCGACTCATATGGGAAGTCTGTTATTGTTGTCAAATCAAAAAACTTGAAGGTTTCTACTCTACTCCCAGTCCTTATAGATACCCCTGGCTAATTTTTGCGGAAGGTCAATTGGCCAGTACCGGGAGTCCATCTTTGTGCCCAAGTTTTAATCTCGGAGCGCCAAAATGTCAGCCACATTTGCTGTCACAACAATCGACACCGGTCATGAAGATATGATTGTAAGTTTCGAATGATTACTCGAGTGGTACAGTATTTTTTGAAGCATTCTGACCATTCTTTTGTTTTGTACGCAGCATGATGCCCAGATGGACTTTTTGGGCACAAAACTAGCCACCTGTTCGTGTGATCAGTCCATCAGACTGTTTGATGTAAACCTTACAACTGGAACGCAAAACTTTGTAACCGACTTGAAAGGCCATGAAGGGCCAGTAAGTTTATTTATGGAATCATTTTTCGAATTGTGATCTCCAAATATATGCTAATGACTGACGTTGTTTTGTAATATAGGTTTGGCAACTAGCTTGGGCCCACCCGCGTTACGGCAATCTACTGGCATCATGTTCCTTCGATCGCCGTGTGATAATCTGGAAAGAGAGAGAAAATGGCAAATGGGAACATGAATACAAATATGAGGGACATGATTCTTCCGGTAATCAGCGCGATGAGACATGGTACGTGTAGATTTCAGGAATGTAAATGACTTGGTTTCTTGTGATCAACAGTCAACAGTGTTTGCTGGGCGCCACCTGAATGGGGTCTGATGTTGGCTTGTGGAAGTTCTGATACCAGTATAACTGTTCTTACATATGTGGATAATACCTGGAGAAGTTGCAAGGTTCCTAACGCTCATGCTGTAAGTATGTTTCAAAAGGAGACCTGTTTTTGTTCTACTCATGTTAAATTGACTCATGATATTTTGCAGCTCGGATGCAATGCCGTTTCATGGGCACCATCTTCCTCAACGAATAAGGATGGACAGCCTGTGAAGAAATTCGTGTCTGGTGGATGTGATAATCTTGTTAAAATTTGGAGGTAAAATGTTGTCTGTCGTAGCTTTTAGAGTAGTAAGAATCAGAATTAATTGTATTCTTTTAAATACAGAGAGGAACATGACCAATGGGTTCTCGACTGTAAGCTAGAAGGCCATTCAGATTGGGTCCGGGATGTCGCTTGGGCCCCATCAGCTGGAAGTAACAGAACGAGAATAGCTTCTTCATCCCAGGTACGCATAACAATGTTTAATTGGAGGAATAAATGTTCTCATTCATTTCTGCTCATTTTCTGTTTTTTGCTACATTATAGGACAGGAAAGTAATCGTATGGAATAGCTTGGATGGCGAATCTTGGGTAAGCACAATGGTTAAATTAGTCTTCCATGTATCTGTTCAATCTTACCTAATCAATCCCCTTGTGTTTCTAGAATCCTGAAGTAATCTATGTTGATGACGTTGCATGGCACGTCAGTTTTGATGTAGTTGGGCAGCTGTTGGCTGTTTCCGGAGGAGATAATAAGGTTCGTACAAGTGTTCGGATGCTTCTTTATTATGATTTGCTTAAGAAACTATCTTAATTCAATTATACGTGTATTTTACAGGTGAGCCTATGGAAAAAACAGGAGAGTGGCAAATGGGAAGAAATCAGTGAATCTGATAAAGCGCAGTGAGAGATACAATTATTGCAGAACCCGATCATCAACCGTACCCTAGTACATACCAAATCTAATAGAGCTGTAAGGATGTTTTTCGTACTTGTTTGTAAAACGGTGAAATTAATGTCAACTGTAATTAGTTGAGGCAGTTGTCCATGTCCGTGCAAAACATGTAGCTATAGTTAACATGTTGGTGTTTAGTCAGTGTGCTAAAAAATTATCTGATAGTGCTTTGATTGAAAAATTATTGTAGCTGAGTCTTGTATGTTCCGGATATTTACTCTATTCAGTCTTTAGTTTTGCGCAAATGGTAAAAATTTAATAAAATCAAACATGTTGCTGAACACAACAGAAAGCATCGAGTGTATATTTTCAATGGCAAACCCGTGCGGAAGTTTCGAATCTTTATCCAAGTAAACATTGTCGCTACATGTGCACTGGCATGTGCAAAATTAGGAATTGATTAAGGTCAAACTATGTTGTATGTAGCTTTAATTTAATTTTAGCCTTCCTATATTGAATTGTTATTTTTTGCATAACTTATTTTATGTTACTTAAGGTTTTACAGCTAGTCTAAGATACTGCAATATGATGTAACTCAAAAAGTAAGTTTGTTGGGTATTGAAGAGAATCAGCTGAAAATTGCGGAATCCATTTCGGGCGTTTGATCAAGCTCCGGAAGAAACAGGGTAAGTCGAAAGTCAAAGGTTAAACTAAATATAGATGGTAAACTTTAAACTCGTGTTGGATTTTGATGATGACCCGAATAAATAAGATTTCAAATCTTTTCACAGAATACCCAGAGAAGTTCGTACTACAACGGTTCATCAACCATGAAAGGAATTCAGAAGTTCTACCAATATGCTGAGATCACGTCTCGAAAAACGAAATATGCCGAGAAGATGCTACAGTTGAAGTCGAGCATCTTCGGGGACCTGCCTCATAACGCAACTAATCCCACTAAGAAGGTAAATCAATCGACCCGAATGCCATTAGAATAACCCAACCTCTGTAAGATTTATGACGACCTTCACCCGGTGGAAGTTTCTTCTCGATTCACTGTTAACCGTCTTAATGAAGTAGAAATTTCTTTAGAAGAGTTTCTTCCCGGTCCAGCAAGTGTCAAGAAGCCAGCTATTGAAAATCCCTTGAATCGCCGTCCTCTTGTATAGCCTGAGAGTCAAAGTGCAGTGCGCCAATTTATTATTCTGCCCGTAAATTAGCATGATTCAGCACTGCTCTACACCAACTCCTAGATTGCAATAAGGAAGCTTAACATTTGTCCCTGAATCAACAGTAAAGGCCTTAACTTCTAGGAAGGCCACCCAAGTTTCTGCTTAAACTTCCGTTACCAGAAAGACGACCCAGCATGAATGACAGCTCAGACATCGTTTGATTTTAAATACCAACATGTAGCTGAAAGCTTGCCTAAGCGCCGCAGTATTATATGTAGCCGTAGTCTCGTCGCATTACACTGGCACTATAGTTTAGTTAATTTTGCTTTTAAATAAGCTATTTATCGGTATAAAGACGCGTATAGCCTTGCGTGCATCTTCCGCCAGAATTGGCAATTTCGCGACTTTAATGCAAATTGCCCACGACAACGGCGAATGTTCAATGTTTGTGGTGAAACTCAGTCGAGTGTTTGGCATTTCAGGTGTACAAGATCTTAAGTGAAGAACCCTTTGACAAGCAAGAAAAGTACTGGAACTACTATCCGCGACATGTTGAGGCAAACGCGTTGACCCTTAAACTTCGGGAATGCGGCTTGTACAGGTGAGTCGTCTTTTTCTAAACTTTTACGTATCCATGGACCGAGTCGAGTTTGCATTATTCTTCAACCGTCACGACAAAAATTGTGTACTTTGCAATTTCTCACAGTCAGTATTTTTCCTCGGATTATTAGGTCATTAGCTGTTGCACAAAGTACAAAGGCAGATTCCAATCGTCCGAGCTAATGAAGCGCACATTACAAAGTATTGCAAGACGATCGACTCAAGTTATCCACTAGCTTTTTACGACTGCGAATATCAATGTTGCTAATCTATGAAGTCTAATCGGGGATTGGTGACGGCTCAATCGATAGCGCTTAGCTGTGTAAACTAACCGTGATTGTATCGTCAGACTATAGCGCAATATTTCGACAAGCACAATCTTCATTAATTGTCAAATTGACTTGTTCTAGCTGCTAACCAACCAATACTTCTAAATGTTTGTAAATACAAAAGCTATATAATCCATCATGTAGTACAACCGGACGTGCCAATTGGAATTTTGCAATTTCAAAGTTTCGATTGGGTTTGTCTAGAAGTCGGAGCAAGTTTAAAAATATTAAGCCGTTCGAAAACCTTGAAAGCCTTCAAGGAAATGCACGATTGATTTGTGCGTGAAGTCTAGCCGTGATCTTGAGTTTTTTAGAAATGACACGAATTTGCGGCATTCAAGTTCATTCAGTGACATGTCGCCGATTTCCAATCGACATGTCTATCCCGTATTGCATTGACACTTGGTATTGACGAATATTGACATTGAATTCATAATGGAAGCAAAACCTTGAATACTATTTCTCTTGACTGTGTTCGAACCAAGCAACAGCTGTTAGACGCGCATGTATACATGTTGATATTATGTGCAGTAGTAGGAGACAAAGTACAACAAGTTATTTGCGAATCCTCATGTCTGATTAGGTATTAATGGTTGCCAATTCATACGGTTCCTTGTGCCAGTTCACTAGGCTTTCCGGTGTTAACCCAGACTTCAATGTCACCGAATCATGCGTGCCCTTACAAATGGCTGGAATATGATCTCTAAACGAAAGCGTCCTGGCAAAACGCACGTCGCTTGCCTCTTTCGCAAACTATCCATCGCATTGCATGACCTGATAGCCTGTCACGCTGCTCATTTATCAAATGTTACGTTTTAAAAGTTCAGAACGGAAGATTAGACGAATACTGTTGCTCAAGTAATTTGTAATGTTTCAACTCCCAGCGATGCCCACTCCGATTACCAAAGTCATCTTCACGGCCTACTTGTTCGGCTTGATGACGAAGTGCTAGTGCACGTCTCTGTCTCCGTCAGTCTTTTCGATTGTTCTAATAGTATTTTTGGAAGTTGGCGAAAATTTTGCATCTTTATCCTGCATGACTTCATGCTGAATATCCCTCTCTCAGCTCGCGGTAATTTCACTTGGCGCTTTACCTGTCCATGGCAGCCAAGAGATATATTTTTAGAGCACTTTTTCCGGTTGAAATTAACACGCGAGGGCGTTTCGCATCACATTTTTGTGGTTGTAGGCGAGTATAGCCATGTCCATTAGTAAAGTTAATGACGTTAGCCGGCTTGTAGTCTTCAATACAAATTCGCAAACCTTGCAAATTCAGGAGGCGTTGTGAATTCTTCTTGTGTAGGGTCAGCAAATGAGTGCTGGACAAACTTTCAGGATTGACCCAGTGCAGGACAATGTGTGAAAGATTTTAATTGTTTTTGATGAGGATGCGATTGATAATTATAGCTTTGTGTCGTCCAGCCATTCCAGCCTACACACATGTGTATTTGTATTCGTGAACTATTTTTCCGTGACCTAAAGATCAAATAGTAGGAAGAATTAATATTCACCAAGAACAACAAGTTGCATATAACCAAGTGTTATTGCAGCGGTCCTATGAATCACGATTTCGAGTTAGGCCTTTTAATTCGTTTGTTTGTGGCGTTGCAAAAGTGCAATCCCCAAAGTATTTTGATCGGCATGTCGATCATAACAATCACCGAAATGATTGTTTAAACTCGTCAACTCCATTGACGGTTTGAAGCTGTCAGAATACAAGTTATCTACGAGGACGGCGCGTATATTTATTATGATAGTTGAAGGCGTTTGCCAGGAAACTGACCTTTTGCATAGCCGGCTTTCCCTTGTGAAATTTCATTTTGTTAATAAGAGCTTCTTCGCTTGTGTTTTACTGGTTAACTACCACGTACTATGGTTCTTCTAGTAGGTCTCGGCTTACGTATTACATATGCACTTGGACCAGCAGACTGTAGTACAGTAGACAGGCTAGGCATGTAAGTTGGTGGTCAAATTTAATAATTGGCCCAACTAACTGGGGTTAGCGAATTTGAAGCATACGAAATGAAGAAAACTGGATTTTAGATAGGGGACAGGTTGAGTTTTGTTGCAAAGTCATGCAAATTCTGATGAAATGTCTTAATTGCCGCATACCGAATCTGGCAATTTTGCTGGCGACTGAATTCGCATGACTGACTGCCAGGATGTTTGATTGCCGCAGGAATCATTATGAGATTTCGTTCTTGATTGATTTCATCATGCAATCGTACAATTGTGGAGGGTTAAATTTTTATAAGAGCAATTGAGTCATGCATAGTCGTCTTTGAACTCTCAGCAGTCTTTGTAATTATAGTGAAGGGAAGGAAAGAGCAGGTGATGGTCTCATAAGAGACCTCACAGTTGCCATACCTTTTTTTCAGCCAGTAAGAATTGCTGATTTGAGGGCTTGGTCGGCGGGAGCCAATGGGGAGCTCGATGGACTTCCTGAAGGCGGCTGACGTAAACGTTTGCTTGAGATTCCTTAATCATTCCTGTTAATGCAGCTTTGATATGTGAGAAATGTGTGAATCTGCAAAAACTGCCCTGCAAACCTTGAATTTTATAGAGGAGGTGTACGGAAGGAAGGTTTCAATAAAAAGTTCATTCAATAGTCAATGACGGATGATGCAGCGTTTTAGCGTCGTTTGAATCAGAGGTTAAAGATATGTACGCAGTTGACAGGTGAATATTTGAACTTTATCAAGGACGTCTGTTGGGCGAAAGGTAGAAATCAGTTGTTGTTGACGCTGCTGACGTTGTTCCCGGAAGGGTCGACATATGGATGCATATGTGTTTTACAATTAAAGAATCCTGTTCTTGAAATAGATTTCGTTGGAATCTTGATCTGCTAATGAGTGTACGTAATTGGCTTAAATGTGTGTTGCTTATGACGAATGCGAGTATACATTATCCGGTTGCGTTTCTTGTGAAGCGTCTTTGCTGTCACTTGCGTTTAGACGAGCTAATTTCCTTGTCAATATAAACACGGACACTAATCGGACATTGCAATGAGTGCACAGGATTAGTCCGAGATTTTTTGTTGTAATTGTTTATGAATGCACTTCAATTTGCAGCTCATATGACGAAGGCAATCGTGTATGTTTCCACACGTTATCTTTTAATGTACATGATGATGATAGCTATTAGCCACTGCTATGAATGGACTTGTTTAATTCCGGTGCCAAGTATTCTAGAGTCATAGGAAACCTCGTGCTTTTTGATCATCAAAACTGATATAACATGTCCAAAAGATTGGAAACATTTCTCAAAAGATATGTTGCCAAACAATGTTGTGAGTTGTGTACCCTATAGACTAGTGGAAGCAAGTGGATTCTAGTCTTGGCTGGCGCTCCTCTAGGGAACTCTAGCAGGGATCTGACAGACTGAGTGAGTGTGGGGGGAGGCTGTAGCGTGGAAAGCGCTTAAGCGTTCAGCGCAAAGTAAGCCCTCAATAGATATGGTGGTGATCAGCGTCATGCAGAAACGTAAATTACCAACTCCTTTCGTCACTCATTCCCTCGCTTGTCTAGGTAAAAGTGGGCTTCATCGAGAGGTGAAAATTCATTGTTTGTTTGTATCTTGCCATGGTCGGTTGTGAACCCGTCTTGACTCTAGTCCAGTTCTAGATTTGTTTTTTGAAGCAAAACATTGCGAATCTTTTATCAAAGTTTGTGTTGCCCTCGACCCATTATTGGTCCTCCACTCTCAGGTATGTAAGCTGTTTTGATACCCTTATAGCTTGCCGCAGGGCTTTCGAACTTATAGTTATCGGTAGCTACCTGAAGCACCCTTTTGAGAACACTCATATACGGATATGCGGTGTGGCAGGTTGTTTAGCCAATGTAGATTTCTGAAGTTTGGTACTGGTTCAAAACTTTCTCCTTCAAACTGAATAGTAAGTAGGGCCCGTAAGCTCCAAACTTTTTTGTCTAGGAATTCTAACAACTGCACTTGGCAACTAGCAGTTAACGTTCTTCAAGAAACTAGCAATTAATATTACTTAATCGTAATCAGCAAGAGCAAGGACTCTGTGCGGCATTGCGTGAGATCAGCTGTCTATAAAACATCGGCATTGATATGATATTCGATCATATTTATTCGTCATCGTCATTGTTGCTTCAACTGAAAAAAACGTTTGTGAGGATTGTTGTAGTCACCTAATTATAGGTTAAAAGTAGTGTTTGCCCTGGCGTTCTAGCTTTTTATTAGTTTGGCGGACATGTTGGAGGAGAGAGAGATGAAGGTGTTTTTGAGTGGAGTAAATAGGTACTGATTATTGCTGGGCAAGTCCAGTTATGTACATTTTTTTAAATGCGGCATTTTACAGTAGGAGTAAATGTAGATTGAAGTGTAGATGGAGTCAGCAGTTTTGGTAGGTAACAATCAATCGGAAGTGAAGCAATACAAAATGTTGTATTATTGGGTTATTTTTTTGTTGTTGTGTAAAAACATGACTGACTATTGTTGTCTACAAGAGCAAGTTGCGTCCGTTCCAGGAAGCCGTGACCCTTAAATGTGTTTCAGTTGTGCTGTTCCTGGCACATGCTTCATTATCGAAATGCAAGTTTCGTTGGGTATTTGTGTTCTTTGTTGAAAGTAAAGTTGGCCATGCAGATACGTTATGAGATGGCATACATGATCTTAAGAGTAATTAGCTCAACTGATAATTAGCCATGTTGAAGAGATTCTATTGGCATTGTGTAGCCCTGTGGGAAATTACTGATTCACATCGACCATTGAGCGTGCAACTTTGTATTGCGAAGATGTGCGACAGGAAGGAAGCCCAAAGTCTTTACTTGGATTCGATTTCGATATTGATTTTGCGAATTATTGGAAAATGGCAAAGTTTGCCAATGTCGATGACGTCAAAGGGTTTGCATGGTGAAGGTTATGGTTGAAAGTCATGTATTATATATTTGAAGTCATGCTCATGCTTTCAGTCACATGAACAACTGGTAGCATGTCTACGCCTAACGACTAGTTTCTGAAGCACTTGTAATGATAGACTAGTCCATTTCAATGTCTTGGTCTTTTACCTGCATTGCATGTCAAAGTAGGGACGTCTCAAGTCAAGCAAATGTGCAGTACGAGCTCATGACTGCAAAAATAATATTGTCCTTTGTGTACGTCTTCTTGGATTCGTATATACGACGGTTAGTTTTCAAAAATTTGCAACTTGGCTTTTTAGAGGTGGAATGAGAATATTAGATGCCTGCACACGATTCCAGGGAAGTATATGCAAGCAGAATGTTTCTGTTTTTCTAGGAATTCAAAACATGCGGTTTAGTAACTTCTTTATGGCATAAGTTTATATGCATGTAAACGCAGTCAAGTGTCAATTTTAGACACATTCTTGATATTCTTCTGTCGTAAGTTTTTCTACCGTTTGCTTGACATGAACCTGATCAAGTTCTGACGGTTGTCGAAATTTGCTCTTAAATGTATTCCTAGGAACCTAAACCAAAGATTTGTTTGCGTGCATCAAAATTACAGTTGTCATTAGGCTTTCGTGCTGAAAATAGACTGGGGAGTTTTCGGAAAAGTCTTGACGGGTTTCATGTACTGTATAAGCATGGGCATTCGAAATTTTGTCGAAGGATCAAATGATTGAAAGTTTTCATGAACAAGTAGCACCAAAAAAATTGCAAGCCCATTTTACAATGCCTACTGTCTAGACCCTTAATTTTTTGCATGATTGTGCGTGCAACGCACACTTGACCATGAAATTTTGGCAGACGCCAATTTTTGTAATTACATATGCAGCGTACCTGTCTGGCCACATTTGAACTGTTCCACACAAAGTCGGTTGAAGTTTACTGCAAGCGTTTATAAAGCGTATAAAATGTAATTGTTGAAGAATGAAACTTATGTGCGTTAACTTTTGTTTTTTGCAGAGATGAACATGAAGATTGGAGAGAAGAAATGATACGGATAAAAGAACTGCGAGGAAAGTATTGGATCAAGAATATCAAAATCAAGAACGGCACTTTGAAGGAATAAAGTTTGTAGTCTTTGCTAGTGAATTAGAACTCTTTTTAAGTCATTCAAGAGTCGTAGGGTTGGTACATTGTTTTCAAAGGTTCAAGTTGAACAATCTTGTGGTAGTACACCTGAGTTGAATATTGACTGACATAATTAAAAAAGTGTGTCGTTCGAATCGATACAATTTTCGTGCGGACTTGACTAGCCACGTGTACCTTGGATATAGTTCCGTTGAGACGCCTCTGAGCCGACTGGGATCTCCTCTTCCTCCATCAACTACAGTCTTCCAACTAACCTTCTTCAACGGAATCAACTTTCTCAGGAAGAAATGCACGTGGTTCCTGATAAGAAAGAATAAACAAATTGCGTAGCTCTGTGCAATTTTTCGAGGTTACGGACGGGTTTACGCATCATTCTTGAGGATCTTCAACGATTCATTGAACTTGAATCAATCTCTGAGGGCGGGAATCATTATCAACTGCAGTTGATCCTCTTTGATTGCTAATCGCTGACGGATGTACTGCTGCTGCTGCTGCTGTCAAATCGGCTTGCAGACTCACTCCCAACGGCCTTGCCACAACCTTAGCGAATTTATCATTTCTTCTGTTTAACTCTTCTACTACTTCTTGTTCCTCTTGGTCGTCTTTGCTCTTCTTGTTACCGTTTTGTTCTTCGTTGTTACGTTATTGGCTCCAAGTTCTTGCCACATTGTCACATTCCAGCTGCGTCAGTCAAGTGTTGCAAGGGACAAACTACACTCTGCCAAGATGGCGATTTCCGGTGTAGCCACCACTGGGTTAGTGGTTCTACTTTTCATCGCTGATGCACTGGCGTTCAACTCGCTGCCGTTGCCGTGCCCAAGGTAAGTTTCGCTCGTTCATTCATAGTGGTTACAAGTGTCAAAAGATTATGTAATATCGTCTGTCAAGAGGTTCATTCATAGTCGAGCTTTTTGCGTGGATAAACAAAAATAGAACCGGTTGTTCTGGGGGCGCATGTGCTTTTTCGCTATGAACAGAGCCCGCTAACAATGACTGAGCATGTGCGAAACGTACGACTCTTGAGCGCTATACCGAACATGACCGACATTATTGATTTTGTTCCGCGGGAAATTCGCAAACGAGGAAGTGTAACCTAGAATCTAGAACACTAGGCTGTTAGGAAAGTAGGATCTTGACAGGTTCAAGATCCACTTCAGTAATTTTAGTTTCGTTTATAATTAATTATTACAACTTACTCAGGATGCTTTAGTATTATTTGTCAGTTATTACGCGCCCCAATGAGTGAATTAGTAGAGGAAGTTAGGCTAAATCAGGGAGTTGGAGTTGACTGTGATATGAGAATCGCAAGAGTAAATTTAAATTTATTTTACAGCGCCGTGTTTTGCCATGGAGAGCTTCTGCATACGGTTCAGATGGCTCGCCTGTACAGGGACTCCAAGACCTTTGTCGACAAGAAACTCAAGTACCCGCCAGAGCAAGTCCTCAAAGACTTTGAAGCGTTCAAGTCCAAGACGGGAGAATTGACCAAGACGGACATTCAAAAGTTTGTCGACGACAACTTTGACCCCGAAGGCTCCGAATTTGAAGAATGGCTCCCGAAGGATTGGGTAGAGAAGCCGGACTTTCTCACCCGGGTAACCGATCCTAGTCTAAAAACCTGGGCCTACAAAATTCATTCCTTCTGGAAGGTTTTGGGACGCAAAATCAAGGAGGATGTCAAAGTGAACCACGAACTCTACTCCCTCATCTACCTCTCACACCCCTTCATCGTTCCTGGAGGACGCTTTCGAGAAATTTACTACTGGGATTCTTACTGGGTCATCAAGGGCCTCCTTCTGTCCGAAATGAACGTTACCGTCAAAGGCATGCTGGGCAACTTTTTGGAGATGGTCGAAACCATTGGCTACATCCCTAACGGAGGACGAAAGTACTACGAGCGATCGCAGCCGCCACTTCTGATCCCAATGTTCAAGCTGTACATGGATGCCACTAACGACGACGAATTCCTCCGTGCTAGTCTTCCGACGCTCAAGAAAGAGTTTGAATTTTGGATGGCCAACCGAACTGTAGCTATGGCGAGGGACGGGAAAGAATACAAGGTTGCTCGATACAATGTCGAGTTGACAGGCCCACGTCCAGAATCCTACAGGTTCGTGGAGAAATCTTGAAAAGGCAATGTTGTTGTTTACATGATTGCAATAGAGATTAAACTAATGCTCATGTTGATTTTGCAGGGAAGATTATGAGCTTGCTGAGCGATTGGGAACTGAACGCGAGAAACATGAACTTTACTTCAACCTCAAGTCAGGTGCTGAGTCCGGCTGGGATTTTTCCTCTCGGTGGTTCCGTGCTGACAGCGATACTGTTAAGCGTAAGTTGATAAAACTTTTAGTGTACTACAACCTCCTTGCTGGCTTTATCGTTAGCTCATTATCTAATTGTTGTTGTTGGCTGGTTTACAGCGAATCTGGCTCATAGCAAGACCCGTGAAATTGCTCCAGTAGACCTGAACGCTTTCATCTACTGGAACGCTAAGCTCCTGGCTGAATTCTGCAGAGAGGTGAGTATACCAACCGAATTTGCTTTGTTGCATTTTTGTTTTATTGTTACTGACCAATTTCCATGACTAGGTTGGAGATACTAAAGATTCTGCCCATTATGAAAACTTGGCCAATGAATGGAAAACGATGCTGAACAACTTGATGTGGGACGACGAAATGGGATCATGGTTTGATTTGGACCTCATTGACGGCCAGTTACGAAAGGAATTCTACCCATCCAACATTGCGCCTTTATGGGTCCAAGCTCACACCTCACCTCAGCAGGTTCAGCGATTCATGAACTACTTCAAGAAAACGACGGCTTTGCAGTACGCCAGTGGTGTCCCAACTTCACTCAGCAACTCTGGAGAACAGTGGGACTTCCCCAACGGATGGCCGCCATTGCAGCACATTATCGTTGAAGCGCTAGAGCGTTCTGGAAACGCCGAAGCGGAAGAGTTAGCCTTCGAACTCGCTGACAAATGGATCCAGACCAATTACCATTCATTTGTTCAAAGTCACCCGAACCATATGTTCGAAAAGGTATGTTTTCGCAATATGCTCTCAACAAGTTCAATTTTTGCATTTGGTAAATACAGTATAAAATAGAAATATTTTCCGTTTCCTCGCAGTACGATGTAACCGTGAGTGGACTCCCCGGTGGAGGAGGTGAATACGAAGTTGTCGTAGGGTTTGGCTGGACCAATGGAGTGGTGCTAGACTTCCTCAGCAAATACGGTGATAAAATTCGGGCGTCAGTTAAGAAGCCACGAAGCAGCGGAGCAGCTTCAGGTGTCACCGCTTCGCTAGCCTTAACAGGTCTAGCAGTAGTATTATCGAAAATAGTCGGTCAGTGAATCTTCAAGATTTAGTTCCTGTAATCACTTTTTAGCCTAAGACCAGTGTCGACAAGTTGGCACTTGCAACGGTTCCAGTCATTTGTTTTATATTTAGCCTTAATTTAATAGTGTACGATCTAGTGATAGTGATAAATCATGACATTTTCGGTACTTGTATCCCTACCACAGAGAATTCGAGTGTCGAAAGCAGTCATATTCTTTATAGCCTCCTTCAAGTATTTGTGGGCGCCTGGATTGCGGTCCGCAGTGGATCAGCGTTTCTCTTCAACAGGATTGAAGAAGTGCAAGAGTGAGGGATTGTGTTGAAACCAAATTATTGTATTATCGTTATTAGCCTTGAAAGTACCGTTAATGTATGTGCGTCTGGTGGTGTCATATCATGTTTGCGTTCATTAGGTTATGCTGATATGTAATTACAGCTACGAGTAAGTTTACAGCTTATATAATGCTACAGTGCCAAATCCTGCTGGTGAATGGCAAATTTAGCTTTATAATACACGCTGAATCCAGGGTTCTATGTGGGAGAGCAAACATTATTAAGTTATATCGACCATGTACAGTGTACAGGAAGCAAATGTTTTGGTTTTGTACTATTAATTTGTAAAGGATAGCTTAAAAGCAAGTAAGCCAGGTCAGGTTACTCTTTCTGTCCGAAGCAGAAAGCAGAACCATAAGCATCCACACGTCGAGTGAATCTATTCCAGCAGCTGTAAATACAGACAAGAGTCTTCTTCTTGGTTTACCTGTAATCTCAGTTTCATATGTTAAGTCGTTGGTATTGCAAAGTCAAGTTTCTCAATCTTGAATGTGCTTAAGCTAAAAAATTCAATGGTGCTACTACCGTACAGCGATTACCCACAAAACATATGCGATAATAAAACGTCGAGTCTTTCCAACACTTTTGTCAAAATTTCTCCATCATACAATAGCCTTATGTACCTTGGAGCAAGTCTCGCCCACATTCATTCTACCCGATATCCCCACGGCGATTAGATAACATTTTTGTTAATGTAGGTCATGGACCTGACCTCTTCACCGAAAGGTTGTTTACCGGAGCAGGTGCGTCCCTTGATCAGGTAAACGTAATGGAAGACGTTACACAACAATCATCCCTTTTCTTCAAGGTTCACAAAGCCTCAAGCATGGAACAGCTGCTGAACCCTTGGAACCCGACAATGGTCGGAGACCATATCACCACATTTTCAGTACAATCAACAATCAGACAATGGACATTCTTCACAACTTATCTATCTTCCGGACAACTTTTTGCAAATTCAGAAACAATGCCCAGAGAAAGTAAGTCAGTTAAAGGAGGATGTGGCGACCGAATTATGCAATCTTTGACAAGGCCAAAGTAAAGCACGTTTGGCGGAATTATGACCAATCGATTATAAAACTCGGCTCGAATGAAACATACGGGATTTGTCCGAGAGCAATCACGAAAAACATTTACAGGTGGGAGAATAATTAGCAAAAAGTTTCTTTTGCTTGGGCTCGTTATGTTGATTGTTCCTAAATAATGTTTATTACATGGATTCAATCTGAGGACGAGGTTGTTGTTGAATTTTCTTATTATAATAATCAAAGTGCTAAACTGACTGAGCAGTGGTCAGTTACTACTTACTGCGAAGCTTTGCCGCTTTGCTAGGTTCAAAGTGGGAAAGGACTACAAGTACTTGTATATATATATTTATTCAAGTACTACTTTGGTAACACTGAGGCTGCTGAGGCTACTGACGCTTTGACGCTTTGATGTGGGGTCGTTGGCACAAAGATTGCCTCCTGACCTCTGCGACTAACATTTGGCAGTTGCGTAAGGCAGAAGGGGTAGTAAATAATGTTGAATGAATGGCGAGTTGCATAATTGTGAAGCGATTTTTCCTGCGTCCTCATCTCAGGTCGTAGGCCTGTCCCCTATTTCCCATCCACTCTCAACCCACCAACCGGTCTCATAATGCCAAAGCAAAGCCACAGGAAATTGCCATTTCTGGGTCGATTCCGTCGACCCTCCTTTGATATGCGATCGTCGTCAACAATCCAATTTGGTTCCGCGGAAACCAGGGTACAACCACCAGGATAGCAGCAATCACACACAAAGAATACCATCAAAACATCAAAAGTCGAGTCCTTCTCGATCAAGTTTACCCCTGTGAGAGCCTTACTCAACAATCTCGATCGAGAGCTTCCACTAATCCCCACTCGAGCACTCACACGACTCCTCAATCATTGAGAAAAGTCATCAAAAAGTCGTCGTCGCACACTTATCACCAAAACGTACTCCTCTGAGTCCAAACTGTCAATTTTCGTCATTCATCCTGCCATTACCAGAGGATAAACAAGAGCCGTAAAGGACTTTTGGTCTCGACCGCCTCCTCCCCCCCTAAGCCCTTTGACCACTTTGGAAACACCAAACCAAATCCGATAAGTGTCAACAACTCCTCCAGGAAAAACAAATTGCTACATATAATAATCATAAACGCTTTAGCCAGAAAAGCCGCGGATTACACCAGCTTCACCTCCGACTTACGTTTTTTAAGACCCTTATCGTACCTTCACCTTTTAGTCCTTGTAGCCCTTGAACGATTACTAATCGAACACAAGTTGCTGGAAAAGTACGCACCCACGCACGTCCTCAACGTTTTACTGACACAAAGAAAAGCCCCTTTTTACTCATCCTCAGAATATAGCAAAAATTGGCAAAAAAGATGATACGCAGGTGCTGGAGTGTCGAGATGCGGAGAGGAAAAGGCGGAATCAGCCCAGGTTGAGAGATGGGCGGCGCTCATTATTGTTGGTGCACACGCTATTGTTACGTAACTCTTCTGGCGGCGACTTGTGCATCTGCTCCTGTCCTCTTATGCAATTTACACACCTCCTCCTACTACTCATCCTCACGCCGCCGCTTATATACAGTTTCCGGCTTGTGTGCAGAATAAATGCTTTTTCTCACCCCCGCGCTCAACCCGTCCGCCACCGCCACCGCCGCCGCCGTACTTTCCCTTTCAACCAACTAACAAAAAGTTTGACAAATTCGCATTGTGCGTGCACGTAATTACACGAGTGCGTATAGCAGTGTGAATTATGGCGAATTATTTTATTACTGCCACCACGACGGGGTGAACATTGCCATTTTTACTGTGCACGCTTTCAGAAACATGCCCATCGCAGTCATTTTTTTAATTAGTGGATGACGGAAGATGAATGAATTAGTGTCTCTTGATAGATAAATAAATGTTAAATATACGGGCGAAACCTCGACGACAGGGCCGTCGATTCTTATGTTCCTTCTTGCTTTGCTACGGCTCTTGTGTCTCTTGTGTCGACTGTATAAAGTAGTGGCGGCATGATTTAAAATGTAATGATTGATATGGTGATTGTGATTGCAGAAATGGCTTTTACGAGATAGCGGAAGACAGCGCAGGAAAGAGGAAACGACAATTTCACCACTGCCACCATAGGAGCCCAGGCACCAAACGGCTTTTGCTCAACAACCCCAAGAGACACACTCTAAATGTACTTGAGAAGGAGACTGCGGCCGCCATTATAGGCCCATCGCTCATAATCTTTTCATGTATCGAGCCAACGTGGGGTCATTGCGAATACGGAGATGCCGTAATATATGGAGGATTGTGGCCACTTTGACAATCTTGTTTAAAAGTACATGCTATCCACACCACGAGATATGAAATCCTACGTCTCTCTCTCTGCAAAACAAGACTTTTGATGAGCATTTATATATATTTTTGGGCTTCACCAATTTGCCAAAAAAACCGGTGCTTGAGGAGGGGCGGGCGGCGGGAGAGGACGGTCTGTGGTTTGTATATATAAAATTCGCAAAATGGCAAATGGAACTTGTCGATAATAATAATAATTGAGGGAGTAATGTGCGGTAATTGTTGTCATCAATTAGATATTGGTGATGGCGGCAGTTTTGATGGATCCAGGTGTAGAGTTGATTGAAAATTATTGGCGGCAAGGGGCCAACTTTATAGTAGTGTGTCAACGAGGAATAATTAAAAGGTGTTTGTCCTCTAAAAACTTGAAAGTGAACCCAGAGGTTATTGGCCGCCTTGGATATGTGCCACTGTGTTTGTTGAGTGAGTAGAGATATATATTTGCCCATTGTTGTGATTGTGCGTAACAATGGAAGCAAGAGCCAAGACGACGACGACGAGAACAATTAAGGTGGAGGAACAAAGGCACTTTGAGAAGCCTCGGCTCTTATACGACAGCTATATAACAACCTGCTCGCGCCTTCAAGATTATTATCCCACTTGTTAATTAAATGTTTACATGCCCCATAACGCCTCATCAAATCTCTATAAACCATCAAATTAACTGCCGCAAGAGCGCCGCACATTCCTCCTTGGCCATTTTGCCATTTAGCCGTGTGTGTGTGTGTGTGGTCATTCCAAAGAGTCTCTTCTCCTCCTCGTCCTCACCACTACAAATCTATTCAACAATCAAGTCAGTCAGTCAGTCAAATTGTAAAAGGGCGTTTAAGTGTGTGAGTGTGTGTGTGTGTGTATAACTGTGTTAACTGTACTGTGAAACCTCTACTCGAATCATCAAGTCAACTTCTTACATCCATCCACGACCACAGGAGCATAAGAGGAATGCAATCTCATGTAATCAATGTCTGAAGAATATGAGCGTACAACATGACTCCTGAACCCTTTTGACATTATGCCGCTCGAGAGTCAGCCAACAAGGATTTCTTTTTCTGACCTATCTCAACTCAAATGTTCGTATAGCGGAATTTAAACCTCTCAAAATTCCACATCTCTTCTTTCTCCACCCGCACCTCCTGACCAAGAGCCAGCTAATTTCGGTCGCGAATTTGGACTCTTTCTCTGGAGCACCGCTACATAGAACGTTGCTTACCTTGGCGCCGGCGCACTCCTTCCCTCCCTTCCTCTTATGCTCCTCAGATAAATAAATATAAATATACGAGAGATCAGGTGTGGGGTGGTGGGGGTTAATTGGCAAAAATGAGTTGTTGGATTTTTGCAGACTCGCCGCCCACAGAGCACGTGTTTGTCGTTCATTGACTTGTCCGTGTGTGTGTGTATATATACAATGGGGTTCATGGGGTGCGTAAGTTGTCGAGTTGTGGCAATAAAAAGGGAACAGGGCTATTGGAACAAGGATGGACAGGGAGGACAGGAGGAAGAACGGCTCCTTGTCATCATCCTCCGTCCAAGCCAGCCGCCAGCTACCACTATTGCCAAGGAAACAAGCCCAAGATTCCACTACGGATCCCACCTTATATACACTAATTAAACAAGACGCATCAACCGTTAGAAGAGATAACAAGAAAGGTGGCCCATTTCCTCTCTCCCGTGTCCTCCTCGTCTTGTTAAACCGGAACTGCGAGAGATGCTCTCATAACACTACACACACAATACCTCTGAAATCCCTGTGACAATTACCCCTAAACCTTCCTTAAACACAGCAACCGTACACCTTTCCCCGCAATCTCACCATCGTCCTCAGCCTCTTGTTACGCGAGCACAAAGGGACAAAGGGCCGCAGCCGCCGCTCCCCGAACGGGCCACATTTTATAATCCATCGATGAGATAATCTCAAGAGTTGGCTATACATAGAAACACCATAATAATAATAATAGAAATAATAATAATATTACGGAAGCAGAGACCAAGAAAGAAAGGTCTTTTGACACTCGAGATGCTGGGTGCGGAGGAAGGGGGATCGATCATTATTCCTATTACCGTAATCTTCATAAGAGGGCACCAACTGAACCGCCGAGCCAGCGCCCCCAACATAAGAGTACCTTCAGCCATGCAGTAACGGCTTAGATAACTGTCTTCCATCTCCGTCCACCGCCGACTTTCTCTTCACCGCGCGCGCCCATCATCATAAAGCCCTTCAAACTTGACCACTCAACTTATTGGATGGGCTCCTGGACTGGGCGACCGTATATATCTTCTTCTTGCGTCTTGAAAAAGATTCCACTTTGAGCCCCCCACCCCCTCCCTGCTATATACTTTATACTCCTTGTAACTCTTTTCGAGGGAGGCAGCAAGTCTGCTCCTCGCACCTTTATGACCGCCAAGGTGTTTCCATGCAATTTGATGGTTCACTTGTCACAACGAGCCCAGTCTTTTCTTCTATACGTCTATAACCGTTGCCGGGAGTGAGGGACGGGACGCTGACCTCCAAAGTCTACTACAAACATTTATAATATACACTCACCAAACCAACAAAATAGTGCTCAGCAGTTTTTCAAAAAGCCGTTTCACCTCGTTCCGAGAAGCAATATATAATCAATCAAATGCCCGTCAAGAATAAAAATCATCCCAATCAGGTCACTGGAGGAGAAACAACAAAGTGGAACTGGAAATGCATCTTCTTGACTGACATATGACCTAAGAAACCAGGTGCTCCGGGACTGTTATTTCTTTCTTTCTCCATCCGCTGACCTACCACCACCATTTAAAGTTCCCTTGCTGCCCCGTTTAAAGTACAGAAATGGCCGCAAGCTATTTACTCAAAACTTGATAGTCATCATCATCAGATGGGACTGACTCCATGTACATTTTGTGGATACGCTCTTAATTGTACCTGTTGTACCCCGGCGAGCGGATGTTCACCTGTAGCCAAACAAGGGTACGTCGTTTGTATGCATCTCCAGCGATGGACTCTTGACGAAGGTCCTGCTGGAGAAATTGTGTTTGAACGGCGGCGGCGGCTCCTCATACCTGAGCTCTTGTGACATGTTGTTGCGCTGGCGCTGCTCACTGAATGCATCCTGACTGTCTGTCAAGTGTGTGTGTGTGAAGCGTCTTGGTTGTGTCTGGTGACTGCGTTAATGTTATAGTGGTGCGTAAGGGAAGTGAGTGGAATATGGACGCTGATGTTGGTGGTGTTGGTTGACGAGTGGGTGACTTGGACGGTGGGGTTGAAATTTGGTGGTCCTGCAAGGAGTTGTGGGGAATGGGCAAGGAGCGGATGAGGGATGATCTTGTTGCCTTGTCTAAACATAATCTGCTAGCTGAGGCTGAGAAGCAGGAGATGGAGATGGACGAGTCTCGGTAGCAGAGCACGAGGTGAGCTTGTTCTTCTTTGCTGTTCTCTGTCCCGTGGGACACACGGCCAGCTATAAAACTACTGCCCATTGACGTCTCGAGTGCAGTATTGTTCCTCGCACACCTTTCGACTAGTGTATAAGTTATAGTAGCTCGTCGTGAATCTCAACCTGCAGTAGGAGCAGCCGACTGGGATTCAGTAATATGCTTCTTCTTAAGTAGGAGTCAGATCCCAGCCCAGGCTCAGTCAGTCGAGTGAATTCCGTGGAGAAATCCACCACCACCACCACCCTCTTCTCTCGTCTTCTTCGCCAGTCCCTACCACCACCAAGGACCCCGCACCAGCCCCACATGTCAACTCTGGACAAAAAGTGCGACGAAACGTTACCCGCTTCACCAACATCACCTTTCACCATCAACAACACGACGGCGTCCTTTCTCCACCCCGCAACTCAACTTGGACCACATCGACGACTCCTCCATCTCAGCGGCTGGATAAACCCACTTCCCTACAATGGTCCTCGTCTCAGTCCTAGTAAAAGTCGTGAGTGGCAATGTGTTCTCCGTGGACCTCTACCTCACTCTCGCCTGCTTCGCCCTCAGTCTCGTACTCTTCCGGGCCCTCCAGCTCTACTTTTCCCAAAAGGCCCTCCCGCCCGGCCCTTGGGGCCTTCCGTTTCTCGGCTTCCTTCCCTACCTCACCGGGGCCCCGCACCTCCAGTTCCTAGGCCTGAGCAAAATCTACGGCTCCATCTTCTCCGCTCGCTTCGGCTCTCATCTAGTCGTCGTCCTCTCCGACTACAAGCTCATTCGCCGCGCTTTCTGTCAAGAGGTCTTTTCCGCCCGACCCGAAAATGAAATCACCGCCCTCATGGAAGGTTACGGTAAGTCAATTTCCATCCATTAATTACTACCCCATCCTTATTAATTATTATGTTTCCCTTCTCGGTTGGCCAATCTCCTCTACTCTGTTTTTATTGAGCAATGATCCTCGTCATTGTCCAACACGTCCTTTTCGCATAAACGTCTTTACGCACCTTCAAGCACCCCTTACACACATTTACGTCCACATTTACAACTTTTCGCAGACTAGACAAAAGGACATTAGAATGTCGCCAAAGCCTACTACAAAGCGTTCAATCCAATATCCCCACTTGGCTACGCTCTCTATTCAAGGGACAATGTGATACTTTTCTATCGTCCCTTTTTCTTCTTCTTCTTCTTCAGCTAGTCGTCGAACGTCCCTTGAGGAGCGCAACTAGTTGTAGGACTCTAAGCAATTTCCATTATTGCAAATTTCGCTTCTTTCCTCGGTCATGCCATTTTATTGGCACGCGACACTGCTTTTGCCAAGTGGAATCACACACCCTTCACGTAACGCTATATAATATTCTCCACGTCTTCTCTATTTCATTCACCCATCCCAATCAACCATTGTTTCTCGATTATATCACTTGCTGCGTGAGTGTGCGAATGTGTGTGAGTGTGTGTGTGTGAGCGTGTGTGTCGATATAGCCAACACACTTTTATTCGCACATTCGCACACTCACACACGCCTCGCACAATCAACTTCTCTCTGTCAGTCAGTCAGTCAGTCATTGAATTGATGCAAAAAAACTTGCGTTTCTCGTGGGTCAGACGCTCTCCACGCACCTCCCACCGCTCCCATTCTCCGTTCCTCAAGTCGCTATACATCAAAGAGAGAGAGAGAGAGGACCCTTAGCTCCCTTATGAGCCTTTCGCCAAGAGCCCTTGCAATTCTTCTCTCCGCCTTGTCCCTTGTTGGCGAATAACATAATAGAAAGTCTCGCTCAAATCAGTCATTCATCATCATCCTCTACGCACCTCCTTATAACCTGAGAGCAGAGGCCATTGGGCAATTTACACTTCACTTTATAGCCACCAACAACCAGCGACCCCAACATTCAAGTAGCGGCCCCTTCCCTTGCTTCTTATGTAGCAAAAAAAGAAGATTTTTCAATCTGCCGGCTCCGTAATAATGAAGATCCCGTCATAATCCCAAATTAGCACGTAACATCAGCTAGTCTCATCCTCTCCGCTCAACAGCAGTAGAAGCGTCCACCAGTGTCGACTCAACTTATTAATAGAGGGCTCAAAATAGAAATCAAGGAAAGCCTCCTCAATCAACGACTCAACTGTCACAATCAATTACAAAAGAAAGTTATTTGTTTGGCTGTGTGCGATTTCTCCATTCCTGCCTCCTCATGTCCCTGCTCTCGATCCTCGTCAAAATATTTACTTGTTTCCCCTCAATCAGGAATAGCCTTTGGTCATTCATGTAGAGTGGAGCTCGTGCCGCATTCCAAGATAATTTTGCTCC
Source organism: Sphaeridia pumilis (assembly GCA_034698345.1). Classification (NCBI taxonomy): domain Eukaryota; kingdom Metazoa; phylum Arthropoda; class Collembola; order Symphypleona; family Sminthurididae; genus Sphaeridia; species Sphaeridia pumilis. Next base: position 2,066 of record JAQGBJ010001037.1, on the reverse strand, counting down.
ATTTAGTCAAAGGACGCTGCTGCTGATAACAAGAAAATGTCTTTGCCTCCTTTATGGGCCATTCTGACCAAGCACATGATACCAGACCCACAATAACAACAACAACAACAAACGAGGAGCGATATGACACATTAAGAAACTGTGTCACAGCCATAGCCTTCTCAAGGACGTCTGTGATTGTGTCTTTTGCGTAGAGGATTATTGTATAACAGCGTCTCTCACTTAACACCACAAATTCCTTACTTTACGTAACAGTGTCCAATTGATAAAGCAACGAGACGACATGGAAGGCGTGGATGTGGTGACGGTGGTGGCAATGGCAATGGCGGTGACAAAATTGATCGGGAAGTTGGCCCACAATGTAATGTATATTGCACCCCCCCTCCCAAATGTTGTAAACCCCAAGACCTTGAGTGACGACAACTTATCTAAATCGGGAAGAGTTTCGCAAAGAAATTAGGACACTGGGCCGTCGAGACAAGGAGCATAATGTGTATTTTGGATGTAGGCATTTTTGATGGGCTTGGTTATCGTTGATAGCGATTAGAGAGCGACAATAGAATGTTTCCCAAATATCACATCCACTCTTGTTATGATGATAGTATTGCAATAATAGCAATAATAATAATGATGGTCAACCAACATCCCCCCCTTGGCCACACACAAGAGACAATTAAATGTTGTGTGTAAGTGTGTGTAAGTGCGCAAGATTTGTGCGAATGTGTGTGTGTGTGTATTTGTCCATTCCTCTAGGTTAGATTACATCAATCCACCTTTGGTATGCTTTGAATTTTTATTGGATCCCGAAGTAGGACAGGGTCCTGTGCCCATTAGGACAAGGGAATCATGTGTTGCTGAAGTAGCTATGTGCACATCATGTGTCGCATATAATTCGACCATTTCATAGCTCCTCATTCATTGCTCCTATCTTTTAGTAGACATTAGTAGGAGCGCCTTTCCCTTGAAATACATTTTTGTCTCCTTCTTCTTCGTCTTCTTCATGTATGCGAATCCTGTTTGCCAATCTGCTGCTGGGCGATGATGGTAAAATATGGCATGTGCGTATCCTATATAATAATAATGTTACTCTGCTAGAGCAAATGTTTGCTAAATTTTGAGAGGGAAGCAGTCTGTCAGGGTTACACACTTGCCAAATCTCTCGACCCTTTGCCATTACCTCATACTTTGTTGGCCATTGTCATTTCAAATGCAAGACACTTGAAATTTTTGCTTCACACTTGGCTTCACAGCCACCACATATATATAGTACTTGGACGCTATACATTTTGTGCTGCTATTATAACTTCGAAAGTCAATACAATAGTTTAGTCGCCGAAACCTATATATGGCCTTCAGGGTTAAATTTTGCAAATACTGGCGTACGTCCAAGGACTTTCCGTATTTCAAAACCAGCAGGACAGCTTAAACAAAATCCATAGTCAACAACCCAACAACACTTGAGAGACAAATCAATCAACACTTTTTTTCAACCTTTCCAAAAAACTGTCAAGGGAATCTCTTGTTCCTGGAACTACGGCATGAGTCACGTTTTGGATGAGATTATGCGCGGCTGAAAGATACTTTGTACTTGAGACTATATTCTATTTTTACCAGCACTCTGCTACCACAAAAAATCCACAAAAAGCAATGAAGGCATGCGTTGAAAGTTTTCTGGCCACTAACCACATACAAAGAATCGAGAGCCTTGGAAAAGTTTATGGGGTGAAGGTTAGACATGACGAATGTTGCAAAGATGTGTGTGGCACAACCTGTTGCGTTCATCCAATGCTTCATATTAATTTCACGATGGCATTGACGACATGTGCGAAAAGGAAGGCTTCTTGTACACATTCACGCATCTTGATTGATTGAGTGATTGATTGATAAAGGATAAGAGCCACCACAACCACCAATAGGCATAAATAAATGGCGACATGACTTAGTCTATAATGGGACGCTCCTTTTTGTTCAACAGGTGTAATAAACGTTGATGGGAACTATTGGAAGGACCAACGCAAGTTCCTTCATGACCGGCTCCGATCATTCGGTATGAAATATAGCGGGCA
>JAQGBJ010001036.1:0-27657 GCA_034698345.1 Sphaeridia pumilis | reverse complement strand
GCAGTCGAACAGGTCAAATGATACGCATGGTTTGGTTGAGTACTTGACCATGTTTGACTCCATGGTTGCGCTCGTAGCGCCCACCAATTCCAAACGTTGGCCACTTTGTGGTACATGAAGTACGCGGTCGAAATAAATGTAAACCAATTCAAATTTAAGGTCAGTCGACAAGTAGCGCTGGATGACAAATGGCCAATGTTCCATTGCAATTTTATGTCAGTTTTTCATCAAGGCTCAGAAGTCAAAAGATTTTTTCGAGTGTCAGTTACAATTTCAATGACATTTGATATGGCCCGTCTGAGGCAGTGTCATGTTCAAGAAAATGACTTGATTCTAAATTGAGCCGATGCACTTGCTCATGTTATATGTATATTTAACACTCTGAATCATCGGCTATTAACGGATATCAAATGGCTAATTTATGACCCTGTCCATCCCAGTCTCTGTGTAATACTTCCGCTCAACCCACTTTGTAAAATTGACTATATCTTTGATACAGCAAATTAGCTGACAAGCTGAAAATATTACATAACAAGCATTTGGGATCTCATAATAATCGATATTAATGTGTTTAGGCCGGCCTTGAGCGTTGCGTTACAAGGGCCAAGTCGTTAAAGGGGAAAAATAATCATGTAATATAGGAAATGCATCCGAGTCATTGAGGATGGTTTATGACGTAATTTCTATGGCTCATCAGCTTTATGAATGACAGGATTGCGAATTCAGCACTTTTTCCCAGTTGGCTGTAATTCAGTAATTTCAACTGAAGATAACTTTACAACTTGTTAAAATATTGTCTTGCTGATTGATCCATTCATGACAAGTTTCCCAAAGGCGAGATCAAGTGACGAAAACATGAGCCTTCTGACAAAAGGAGCAATTATCCACTAACGACGGAAGGCTAAAAATACTTGGGATTCTAATGGGGAAGCTATATATATTTCAGGCCTCATAAAATCATGAACCAGAACCAAACATGCAGTTTTCCTGTAGCGGTGCTGCTGCCACTTGCCAATAACAAAACCGTAATAGCCAGAAACGATGAGCCGTGTGTTCTATATCTGTTATGTATTAACAAGACGGAAACTGCAAACGATCCTCTTCATCCAGATTCACACGTCGTTGGCGTCCTCAATTGTGGTATAATTTCGCCATGCACATTTTTACAACCTAGAACTTGCAGAAAGATGGTCGAAAAATTCTAGATTTTTTGGCTAGCACAGAAGTAGCAAAAAGCGGCGCTGGCTGTATCTCGTGTAGACAATCTGTTCTAGAATCTGCATTCTGAAATACAATCCTCCCAACAACTTTCTTCCGCCTCATATAATAACCTTTATTCTCCCTAGTCCATTATGTGAGCTGAATGAATTTAGTTTCAAGTTACTACAAAAATATGGCCATCATTGAATTCCTCTGTGACTTGAGTACAAATGATGTCCGTATTGGCGTTGACAGTAACAAGTTTTGTGGCAAACACATTCCGAATATTTTTTAGCAAATATGCCCACTGCTGTCTAAAAATTTAAAGTTCCCCATAGATAGCGTGTGTGCAGAAGCTAAACATTTTGACAACGACAGATTATTATCAAATCAAAGCTTATGGCAGGGATATAATTTACACAGTGGCTGAATTTTTTGTCAAAATATATTTTGTATTCCCATAGTGTAAGAATACCATGAAACCTAATGGAGAAAGACATTACTCTCAACCCTTTCTGCAAACTCGTTTTATATTTTGCCAAAACTGACCTTCAAGCTTTGAAACGTTTATAAAGACTGATGCGCTGCTATAATTTGTAATTGTAAATCTGGGAGAGGCGCTATCTGACTCGCATCTAAAAACCATCACCTCCAATTGAAATTGATGAGCTCTCATGTCTCTTACGTCTTTTAATATATATATATATATACAAGGACGGCAAAAAGAATAGAATATTCTAAATATATATTCGCCAAATGAACAAGTATATTTCTTGGTTACATAAATCATCATCAAAAAGACAATTCGCCAATTTCAAGTATATCATCTCGGAAAAACTATCAGCAAAGTAAATTACATCAAAAAATATTAACAAAACAGATAAGTGTTAACATACATCAAATCGGCATCACAACTTTACACTATTAACGACAATGACTTAATATACCAAGCTTTTCTTCAGTATCTTCAGACATTAATAAGCCAAGTGTTTATTTAGTTTATGCTAACGACGTACCTTAAATATTTAGTTAGCTTCTATTTAACAATTCAATATTAATAATTAATACATTAGACACTTACAATGATCCTCTCTTCAGCCAAACTAGGCAAACGCTTTAGCTACATAAATGACTCAATCAATTGCCATCGTCTTCCATCCATGCCAAGGTCACAATTGTAGACTTAAAACTTACTCACATTTTATTTAAACAATACAAGTGACTTTGCCAATTGTCCAAATGTCTACACGTCTGTTTACATTTAATTTTACACAATATATATATTTGCCAGCTTGAAAAAAGGGTTGAAATTTTCTCGGAACTGTACACGTATTGCTTTTAAACTTCTAATTATGTTACCGATTCTATCCTACAAGCTCGTACTTAATTTCTTGTAAAGTACCATAATTTTTCTCATTTCTTGTCCATACTTTAATAACAATTTTTCAATTCTCCCTCTATTGTTTTGACTTTGCTATAACCGACATTTGAGAACTGGGAAGGGCCACACAATCAATCACTGTACATCAACTGCTGCTAGATATTTCCCCTCTGAAACTCTATATCCATACGGACTTTTAAAAATTTACTGACTGAGGATATCTGTTTCCATGTATTTCAGAAATTTATCAGAGGCCCTCCAGGCAGACAAGAAGGCAGGGAGCATGGAGGCGTTTGGTTGAAAAACACATTACATTTACTAAATAGCCGTCCTGCTGACGGGGAGGGCCGGGGACCCAAACCCGCTTATTATTATTACAGACATTGACATTGACAGTTTAAGGTAAACATTGTATAAGAAATTGAGTACAGAAAGCATATAGACAGACGGCTTTTTTTCTTGTTTATATTAAAAGTGCAGTACCGAGTCATGATTCCGTTCCCGTTAAAAGCCTTGGCATCCGGCACCACCAAATCTTTCTTTTAGTTCTTCTTTTTCCCGTCTAAAACAATAAGATTTTTTGTATATATTTTACACGGACAAAACTATGACTATACTGTTTGGAAAGCAGATATATTTTTTAGCCTATATTTTAGCACAATGTAACCATACTTTTAAATATACATACTGACTTTGCAATGAAAGGAACTTGACCAAAAAATGGTCGACAACAACTAGGAACAACGCGACCCAAGTACCACGACCGCCACCGCCGACACCAGCGCCATCAGCCCGCAACCACCCCGTAACGAAGACTCGCCGCCGCTGCCATTACCATTTGCTCCAGTCGCCTTGGCCGTAGGTGCTACAAGAGGTGCTTCAGTGCTGCTGCTGCTGCTACTCCCTCTGGTGGAGGTACTACTTTGCTCATCCGTTTCATGCTGCCTTTGCTCCATGGAATTTGGAGGTACTTTTCCGGCGGGAACCGCCGGAATTACTTGTTCTTCTTCACGATTTTGATGCTTATGATGATGGTGATGATGATGGGGTTTTGAAGTAGTCATCATCGGTTCTCCTTCCTCCGAACTCGCTTGGTGTACTTCAGGCCCATAATTGTCGACAAAAGTCATGTTGGTACACCTGCGCGTCGGTTGGAAATAGAAACCGGTTACGGAGCACTTGAGGCCAGATCGGCAATCCAGCGACTCTTCGCACAACTCGCCTTCTTTGGCAGTACCGACTTTTTCACGCTTCCGGCAGCGTCCTTCGATGCATTCAGCGCCTGCCATGCAGTCGAGAACCATGTTGCGGTCCTTGCCGCAGGGTCCGGTTTCGGCGATACGGCACTCGCCAGCAGGGCCACTTTTAAGCTCCCAAGCGGGCACGTCGGCAATGTAGGGGAATTGGGAGCAGGTGCAGAGCTTTTCTTCTTCGTTGCAGTCCAGGTAGACTCGGTCAGAGACGCCGCGGACTTCGAAGACGCAGCTCATTGCTGAGTCGCAGGATTGTAAGAGGGCGCTGTCGGCGGAAAGTGCCAGGGCCGAGAGGGCTAGGAGGAGGGCGGTGAGGTGGAATGAAGACCACATGGTTGCAAGAGCACTTTTTTGACAGTTGTCACACGGTGTCAAATATGGAACAGACGACAGCTCACTACACTTTTCCAAGCTTCGAGAATATTCACAGTTCCAAATATAGCCAAGTTTGCCAATTTTCTGAACCGATGAAGATGTCACTGGCTTGATTAAATCCTGCCCACGCAGCCGGTTCTCCTCCAGTTCCTGTAACACAGATAGATCAAACCTAGATTACATTCAATTACCCCGCTAAATTTAAAACTTTAAAAAAACAGTCTTTTCTCTCTTGAACCTCAAAAAATTTAATATATTTCAGCGCCACAACGCCCATACTTTTGCTAGTTAATTAACCCTTTTATTTTAGCACACACCTTAATGGAACAGGTAAACGATTCGAAAAGAAGATGCTCGCCCTTGTACTTCGTAATGCCGACTGCTGCGGTATACAGTTTTTATATTTGAGCAAGCCCAAAAACTTTTGCTTCGTACCTGTTTCGCCTGACTTGACTGACTGACTAACGAAAAGACTATTCGATGAACCGCACATGTTGTTTTCTCTCTTTCTCATCACATCATCGTCATCAAACTCAGGTGCAATGCCGTACCTGTCGTTCCATGATCTCAGCCCAGCTCCCACGCATTTACCATCATCAGGTGGAATAGTACAATATTCCCATGCTAGCTCCAGTCAGAGAGAAAAACATGATTGGCAAAGGGTTGATGAAAGTTGTTCTTGTCAAACGGCTTGGGCGATTAGTCATATGGCATAAATAGAACTGACTTCTGGTGAACCACACTGGCCCTGCATTAATTCCTGTCCAATTGGACTTCAATTATATTGTTTTGGCGTCACACTAATGACAAAATTTGACAGGTTTAGGTTCGGGAAAACCCTGGGAAATCAGCATTTAAATTTCACAAAAATTCCAAGGTGACTTTATGGTTCGCCAATAGTCCCTGTATTTCCTCACCGTTCCTAGAATTCGCAACACTTGGGGCAATTAACTGTAACGAAAAAATTAACTGTTTGCAAATATATATTTTAGCCTGTCATTAGGCCTGGCCAGTAACCGTACATAAAGTTGGGCTTGGGCTTTGAAATAAATATGGCGCCGCCAAAGCCGTCAAACGCTTAATTATTTATGCTGAATGAGTTTTGTATTCTGTGACGCCTTCAAAGTAAATTTCAGCGCTTAAGCGCCTGAGTCTCATCTTTAGTTTAGTGTCTTCTTCTTCTCAGATTACTTCTTACTTGTGCATTTGCAGCCTGACCTTTTTGCTCTCTATGAGAATTGCATCACGAGTATTTTTGCCGATGGAACAGGATTGCAAATAATTATTTTTTGCCAGATATTTATTTGCCATTATAAAATTAGAAATTGCTCATCAGCACAGCATGAGATTATATGTTAGCGAGCATAAAATCGCTTATAGTAAAACAACATGTGTACATAAATATTAAGTGTTTTTCGCAAAATTATTCTCAAGCCATTTAAAATCAACCTACATTTGACATTACCTGTTTGCGAAAATTCCGGTGCCTTTAAATTTCTTTGTAAACTTTCAAACGTTAATTACAGGTGAGCAAACGAGCCGTCCATCTTTCTGTCCACTGCTATACATATTATCTGACAGTTAAAATCACCAGTCTCCATCAACCTCAAGTCTCGATCAACACGACAATTTTCTGCCTATTTATTTTCTTTGTCTTCTTGACATACAAAAGCGGAAATATACAACTGCCCGTTTCCTCTGAAAACGCCGTTATCCACAACCACCGCCGATTCCACTATCGATAACAACACTAAATCCACAACTCCTATCTTGGTTATATAATTTGACCTTCTTCGCGTTTCTCTTTCTCTTTGCCTTTTCCGTTCCAGCCCTAATTTCTTGGCAAAATGGCAAGCAAACCTTGAGCACGCAACCATTTTGGTCGGGCAAATATCAACACGAATCGGGGAAATAGTCAGGACATGTCGCTTACAACTAAAAGCGTCTACACGTTCATTTATAAAACCACCCACTTAATTCTTCCCTTTCTTCGCTAACAACATGGACAAAAATCAGAACTAAATATTTTATAAATGCTATTCAGCAAAAACTTACCTTTGGTCATGCAATTTTTGTAACGTCACACTTGATACTTTTGCACTATAATTTTTTTAGCTTTGGTTCTTGCTGCGATTTCTCGTTGCTTCTCTCTCGCGAGATCACACAAAAGTCATAAAGGTTATCAAGCTTTTTTAAAATACACAAGAGCTTTCTATGTGCTTAAACAAGGAGCAGTTGCCACGTACATTTAAGGAGTTGCAATAATATTATTCGCAACTGTAATTAACACCTTGGGCAGGCAGAAGCTGACACACACTCAACAGTTTTAATATTTGTATTGACCTTCGTCGGCGCCTTTGCCCACGCAGTTTAAAAACACTTTGGCGAATCCAATAACAAGTTGCAAATCCAATTCGCACTTTTCACTCAAGCGTTAATTATTATAACGCCAAAGAATTTAAAATAAAAAATTTAGGCGCACGAAAACGGCAACGGTAATATTTCTCGAAACCGGAAGTGAAAATATATTCACACGCACATTTCACCACCTACTTAAATACAGTCTGTTTTCACTGAACGCTGTGTGGAAAGCGTGCGTTGATGTTGTTGCTTTATTTTGATTTCTTGTCTCCTCCAGCTTATGTAGGTTTTGGCGTTTTTGTAAACGAAACAATTTTTTCAACGTTAACAGAGGGCGCGAAGAAAAACGTGTAACCTCTTCACTCTCGAACCGCTAAATCCCAAGTAATCCAGCGGTTCTTGATGCATCTCGTTGTTATATTATCGAATTTCATCTTCTCTTCTTCTGTAGCTTTCTTTCCTTGCCTTCATCCGTTCCTTTATGTACGTAGAGCGTGAATATATTTTTTCCAAAGCTACACAAGAAGCTTATAGAGGACACACGCTCGTAAAAACCTCTTGTTGTTTTTAAAAGCGTCTAACCCAGAAGAATGTGAACTGATTCCAAGCCCATAGTCTATCAAAGTAAAGGAAGCCAAAGTCATTCCCGTGACTGCTATTTGCTATTACTTGCTTATTATTATTATTATTTTGTCTGCCCGTGCCAACTTTTCACCGGTATTAAAACGAGCGAATGCAACGCATACCAGAAACAGAACAGAACAAACTTTTCTAGATTCGCAATATAGGCTAAAGTAGACACGCACTTTTATTTACACTGTTTAAAAAAGTTCTGCAGAAATCGGAAGCTACACGTGCAAGCAATATAATAGCCAAGAGAAAAACATTAAATTCTCTGAGGAATCAAATGGAATCTGGCATTGATTCACCTCTTTGGAAACCCCACTATTTTTCTGCTTCCTTCAACTTGTTTCAGAATTCCAAAAATGTTTTGTTGTTAAAGCGTGTTTCCTCAACTTGGTTGATTTGAGCCGTAAAAAAGTTGATGACACGTACATTTGTTGGGGAAATTAGTCGTGCATTGATTCGATTCAGTTTTCTCCCAAAATATTTTTTCCTACACCAGCCACCTTTAATTAAACAAAATTTATTCCACTGGTCTATTCTCGACCAAAGGTAAATAAATATGGCATGAATATCTCACGGTAAAGTGGAATTAGTCCCGGTTTCACATGTTGTACATACAACAGATTTTTCCCACCTGTCCTTATACAATTTGATTTATTCAAACCAAAGGCCGTCGCCAGTCTCAACTTACCTCTTGGCTGTCCTGCTGAATGTCCACCGCCGCCTCACGTTTCTATAATGTTTAATATCCATTGTCCATAATTTAAAAATCCTCCAGACGATGACTGACACCATGATTCAAGGGGGAAATATTAAATATTTCGCCTTGGTCCATACGGAACATGATAATTTTTAAGAAATATTTGTACCTTTACTTGTTGTTGTGCACCATCACGTTCTCATTGTCTCGTTAACGCGATTATCGGCGTCGCCGTTAATATTAATTATGAGCTGGGTGCAAAGTCAGTAATTGCCTTCTGCACCTGGATTCATGGCGTATTATGAGTGTAAACTTTTGTAAATCTTGTCGAGGCGATGAAAGCAACAACTGAAAAAATATATTCTGTGAACAAAACCTGGGAACGTCAAGTGGGCAAGTGCGAACTCGAAAAATATTTTTTTCTGTAAGGTTATTAAATGGAACCGAGCCCAAATATGTTATGTAACAGAGCTGCAATTTAGTTAGTGCATTTAAGTCGCCGGCTACTATATATATGAAATTCTATGAATTAAACCGCCCACGTGTTTATGACTGCCGTAACAGCAACCAGCGGCACATAAAAAGTCACTTGAGCAATAATATGCTGGAACGACAGCAAAAACTGCATGATTCATCAAGAGCCCGGGAAAACATGAAGTGCCTGAAATTGCATGGCTATTGTAAAATTTTTGAAAGATTCCCTGTAGTAAATGCATGTTTATTCCCGATTGTTATATTCGGTGTTCCATTGATTTCCTTGTGTCTTTGAAGGCAGAAATAGCTGCTGATTGTATTGCTTGAGTCACTCGTAGATTTGACCGGAAATAAAGTTACGACTTTTTGGGTGTGGTGGCTTTTCGGAAGGCCGCCGCCGAGTTACGTTCTGAAGATATCTGCAATAACCTTGAAGAAGCTGGACTAAAAGCTTGGTTTTTTGGGCAAATGAAATGGGGGAAAAGACCAGTGTTTGTAAAGGCGGGAGGAAACGGTGGAGAAAATACATTAAATATTTTGACCACACCTAATTTCTACAGCAACTCGTTCGGGTATTTCCGGGTATTTCAGAACAAGGCGATGAGAATTATCATTTTACCAGATACCCGGATTTTGCTATATATACCGTTGCTCCAGTCAGACATGTTTTAGGAATTTTGTATAGCTTTCTTCCAAGGTGAAGTAAATTTGTTATCTGTCTATTTATGGCCATATAAAACTCCTTGAGCCAAGGTTAATTAAATTGACACAGTAGCAGTTTACGGATGTAACCAGGAAGGAAGCAAAAAATGCCTGTCAGCATATATAAATTAATGTCATTTGTTCATCCATAGCTTCCAGCAGTACAAGCCAGCAAGGACAAAGTTTGCTAGATATCGAATACACAGACTTGGGTTCATCTTGCTGCGCTTCTTCTTGATCATCAAAAAACTTGCGATTCTGATACATGAGTAGTACATGCAGGCCTGATGCACTATCACAGCAATAAATCATAACGTGACAACCAGTGCTAACAAGCAACATTGTCTTATCGAAAAGTACGGCTGTTCCGCCAACTGGATAAATGGGCTTCCTACCGCCGCTGTTCCAACTGGAATATACACATATATATATACAAGACAGTAAAAGACATTCATTAATAGCGTCACCAACACACTTTTGATACGAGGCCAAAATTATATATCTTCTATACAATCTATATGCTTCTACAACAACCAAACTTTTCTACTAGTCTTCATTGTTTTGGTCCTAAAAATTTTTGTTTTTCTCGATCCACCCGCATTACTGAATGTCCCAAAATTTTGTACACAGCAGGATATACGATGCTCCACTAAGTATAGTGAAAGTCTAGAAAAAATGTCAGTCAGTTCGTCGACGGAAACACATATAAAAGTAAAGTTTTTCCCAAGGAGAAAGTACGTATATCCTTGGACTCTTGAACGAACCAAAACTTTTAACGTTTCCGCTCCCGCTGTCTCTCTATTCACTTGGCTCATAAACCAGCGGCTGCTGGAGCCCCAGCCCAATAGGCGAAGGCCTTCTTGCATCGGAGTCAGGCATAAGCTGGGCCGGCCTTTTCCGTAATCCACGCATTCTCCCAGCCATTAAAATATACGAGAAGCAATTAAACTTGATGATGACTTTAAATGCAATGTCAATGGGAAAAACAGCTCGTGCCCTTTCCAGGTCCTTCCGAAAAAATCTACGAGTAAATGCACTATACTGCAGCAGTCATAACTGCCGATCCTTGAAAAGATAACCAAGCTGAATCCATTACAAAGTCCAATACAAAACTACATAAAAGTCGGACATTTATTGGCTACCGGGCATTTTCGAGGATCCAATGGGTATATATATTCCCAATGCTCATTTTAGATCTTCCGAATACCTGTAATTAAGCTCCTCACCCAACTCACCTGTCCTGTACGTTCCAGGCTGGAACTTGCACCCCCAAAGCCATTACTACGGCAAGTTGGAGGTGAAACCGCTTATCAGATCATCAAACTACGTGCCTGTCGTGTATACCCAATAAAGCTGAATAGTATATAATATCTTCTTGGCAGGTGTCACCCGTGTAAAAAAGTCATATTCGTGTCCAGCACCGTTTAGACAAGGTGAATACATGTAGTAGCAATGGCAGTAGGAATTACAAAATCAACGGGAGATATGAAACGATCCGAACAGGTTTGCTTCCAAAGCTTCAGAGCTAAAAACGAACCGCCGATGGCTGACAATGACCGATAACAATTGTCCATCCAACTTGATTACATTTTCAGCTCCAATCTGTTCGGGCATGATTTGGAATTTAGCAGCCTTGCGTTCTTTAGAATTACTCGAGTTGGCTCCATATAATATTCGTTTCCTCTGCTATAATAAATGCAAGATCACATAATTTCTTTTCGTATTATAATATACGGCTGGAGACCGACCCGTCATGTCCTTCTTAAGCCGACGAGATGATCTCAAGATTTATGTTGGTGGTGGCGGAACTTGTTTCCATTTATGCAAGCCATCCATGTGTTCTCAACGTAATCTTTCAAAGTCAAGTATCCGAGAGGAACGGAACATAAAGCAATGAGGCTAACCGCATATAAACGATTGAACAACAACAAAGTGTGCAAAAATCCATACAACCTCGATCGGCTCAAGTGCTAAATGTTTATCAAACAAGTTGTACAAACACGGAGCAAAAATGGTATAGCTCATACGGCACACGTCATTACTTTACAAATATGGCCTAGGACAATTTTATTGTTATAGGCTGAACAATGTTGTAAAAGATATTACGCCGAGTCTTGTGGAGAGGAACACAGTGAACAAGTTTCTTTTGATTTCCTGGTAGTTGTACAAAGAATGTGTAAAACTTGCAAACACGGGATGCTATTACTAAGACAATTCAGAAACAAGAGTTCAATTTACACCCGCTTCCTCTTGAGAAGAATGAATACATTAACTCCTCAGTTTGGTCAACGTGATACGTTAAATAGTTTTGGTTTGGCACGTCGTCCCTGTGCGGTCGACCACTTTGTCTCTGTCACTTAAGGTATTTGGCCTTCTTTAACAATATTCAATCAAGTTAACAACAAAAAGCACGTTCATCCTAATAAATGTGTTAAATGGTAACAAGGAAAAATACAAGAAGAAGCAATTTTGGCATCTTGAATCTTGAGATCATACATTTTCCAACATTTTCTGTCATTTCTCTCACAGTCAGTTCTGGACCAAGCATTATAATCTCCGAATATGGCGGCCACACCTTTGTAATCTCGCTTTGATGGGCTTGGATTAAGATTTCCTGGTGACACTTGTCTTGACGTATTGTACAGGTCAGGTGTAGGTGGTGTAACAAGTACTATGCCACCCGCAGTGCACTCTGGCGGGTAAACCGTTTCAGAGGTGAAGATCAAAGGTTGCCAGTGGGGATGATTAAATATATTTGAAGCATTTCTGCTTGTCGTGTGGTATTCGTGTCTTGAATAGTACAGAGTCGGCCCGAAACTGGGTGTAAGTTAACGGTGTGTATCCGTAAACCTGTTAGCAAGAGAAAGGCTTTAACAATTGAATCGAGATTGAATTTATCTGAATCATCGGAATTATTCACTACCTTGCTGAAAAAGTTTATACAATGATGTCGTTCTTGGAAATGTGAGTCATCTTCAGATAAGGTTACAGGACAACCCGGGCATCTAAATGTCCATCGAGATGTCACCTGAAAGAAGGAATCTGATGAATAAATCTGATAAAAAGATTCAAGTTTTTATGCGACGGTTAAAGGCTGTACCTTCACAGGCGGTTTCTGTGTAACGTGTGAGATCAGAAAATTCATGGCAATGTCTTCGCAGTTCATGAGCTCGTCAACCTTATCTCTTATGGCACTTGGCATGTCGTAGGTATACAAGTATGTGTAAATCTTGTGATAGAAAGCCGCACCTGTCAAAGCAAAAGACACTATTAAACACCTGGCCAAAGAGTCTTACAGATAAATTTAATTTACTCACCAGTCAAAACCATGGACAACTCGCAAGAGTAATTCGAATTGTACAGCCAGCCACCATGGTTCAGATCCCAGGCGTGGTAACGACCAGGAAACCCGACAATTCGATCTCGGTTCTCTCTCCATACTCTGAATCCAAAAACTATCTCGTCATGGCGTAAATGAGCGTCATCATCGATAGATAGAATAGCTTCTGTCTCAATTACATCGAACGGTTGGAACCTATTGTTGAGGCTGTTCTTTTCAGTCTTTACCACCTATGATAAAAGAATGAGAAAATTTAACCATGATTATGATCATTAGGCGTAGATCTGTGCGGACTCAACTTACATGTACTGGAACTCCAATATCTGGCCACTTCAGTTCAGGATTCGGCGGTTGTGGTGAGTTCCATACAACGACAACCCTGTTGAGGTACGGCAGAGCAAATAGACGTTGCAGCGAATTCATCAACACTTGTTCTCGCTCGTATGTCAGCATGACGATGGTGAATTGTTCCTTTGGAGTATTTCCTCCAAGAGATTCGCTGAATTCTTTGCCAGATCCCCCAGCGCCGCCTGCAACTGGGCGAAACCCGACCGAACTGCCTTTGAATTTAGCTTCTGAAGGCATCACAAGGTCCCATGGAGTATACGGGTACAATTTGAATGGTTGGTAATGAACATTCCACAAGTCGTACTTCTGAAGCAGTGAGTTGGTGAAATTTCTCATGAAACTGGGCGTTGGATAGCTTGGCTCAATCGGTCCCAAGTTTTCATCTTCTTCAGGATCAAGAGTGAATGAATCCAACTTCAGAGGCTACGAAAACACAGTTACAGCATTAGGTATTGGCCATCATCCCATCCATCAAAATTTCACAAATAGAGCTCACCTTGAAACTTGAGTTGAAAACGCTAGGAGACAGCGTTTCTTCAAAAGCCACAGGGGCAATACCCAGCCTTGTTCTCAATGTTCCTAGCGTCGTACTCACAACTCTATCTACCGTGCTAAGATACTTCTCAAACACTAATCTACCATTTTTCCTCATTCCCAGCAAATCTGAATCTGTGAACGACTTTAAGTAGTAATGCAGCTCAGTTATTCTCGCTACGGGAAACAATATCGAAATCCTAGACCAGTCAATCACTTCGCTGTAAGGCAACTCGAATCTAACCCCTACAATAACCGGAATAGCACCATGTTTTAAACATTCATGTAACCTCCGTTGCAGTGTCCTAGTCGTAACAACGTCATTACTTCCTGGTAACAAAAGAATAGAAAACGTAGAATCTAACAAAAGTCTTGTTCTTAGTTGTTCATTTTCGCATAGACTAGTAGACAGCTTCTTCTCTATCCCACCGGCCACAGATTTCCTCAGGTCTCCACCAATATCGCTGTTCTGCATCGGAGAGTCGCAGGAAAACTGGAACACGAACGAAAATGGATCTTCTTGCTGGATCTTCAGAAACTCAGACTGCAGCGATGCTTCCGTTTCTCCTCCAAGATACGTCGCCAAATACTTTCTCTTTGCAGGAACAATTGAAGGCAGCTGAGACCATATTTCCCCTGACGGCAGGGCCTTTTCCCAGTGGCTCACAACTATATCATAGCCTCTGCGGTAGTTGAACTTTTCAAAGTCTTCGCTCACAACAATGGCCCTGCCAATGTTCAAAGTCTTATCAACTTTAACTACACTGTCTTCACTTGGCTTACTGCTGCAATGTAGCCATATAAGATGATTTCTGCCGTCTCCGTTCCAATGGCTCAGCTGATTTTCTAGACGTGCAGTCCAAGCAGTATCGATCTTCTCATTGCAGCTTTCAACTAAAGCAACAAGAACACAAGCATTAACTGCATCCGATGTAGAATGGACGTTGTTGTTCAAAGCTGCTCGAAGTACATTCAAGTTCGTTAAAGGTTGGCCACTGTCAGAACTTGCAGCAGCTGTATAAACACCTGGGTAGATGTACACTTTGAACATTGAAGCTATTGGACACTTTGAATAGTCAAAACAGGAATCCATGTCACATCCCAGACTGCTCTTCTCTTGCCATGCTATCGTTGGAATTTGTTTTAGTGGGTTCAGCGGTTTCGGACGACCCATTCGAGGAGTATTTCGTTCCATGGCTTCTTTTTCGGCAACATGAGCTTGCTGGATAGAAATCTGCAGCCTTGTCATTTCAATCTTTCGCTTTTCTATTTCGCTTTTTGCTTCTTCAAGTCGTCGGCTTAGTAATGAAATCTCCGTCTGAACTTTTTGTCTTCTGGCCTCAAGTCCACGTAGCTCCGCTGTTACACTTTGTTTGATTCTTAAAAGTTCTTCTAGTCGCACTTTCAGGTCTTTTCCGCGAAGAACGTCAACATCTGTCAGCATCGTAACCCATGTAGGGCTGTCTTCTACCTCATCGGGATTTTGGCTTTCCGCGCCGTACTAAGAATAAAAAATCGGTTAAGTAAGTCAATTAGATTCTAGTTAACCTGCTGGATTCAAATACAACTCACCTTGTTCAAGTAGTAATGCGTCAACAAAGGTATTATTAGCAAGGTTGCAACAATACAACCAATAATTTTGTAGGTCCGCATTGCGGGATTAGGATACTGTTGAAATTTTCGACCGCTCATTTTTACTGAATAAGATGAGAGTCTGATCCTCGACTGACTGGAGTTTTTCTCAGCATTCTCCATAAAAGCAAAATTATTAAAAAATAGGTCTCAAAAATAATAATATACTCCCAATCCCAAAAATCTTGGCGAATTATATAATTAGCGCACCCAAAACAAGAATCATTTTGGTCAATATCTTCGCTCAGACATGTGTCATTGAAAACCAAAACAAAGTTTTAAATTTCGCGCGTAGTCGAAGTGGGAAAAATGAACATAACTCTGTTTACATCTCCACAAAATCATTGAGTTCAAGTTGAATAAATTCTAACAGCGTAAATTTCCAAGATCAATGCAATGCAGGAGCGTTAAGCCGTCAGTAATAACAATTAGAAATCTTTGTTTTTCAATTACTTCTAGATTTCCTACCGCTGTGATCAAATAGTCAGGTAATAATTTGATTTTCAGATCGACGATCAAATGAACTCCAACTGGTCGTTAATCATTAAGCCTTCAGTGCTATAAGTTGAACTTCTTGATGTTTCAGGACGCCGTAACCCGAAAATGCTGTGATTCTCAGCATTAAAAGATTCCACCATCCTAATTGAAGCCTTGATCAAAATGGGAGAAGACGACAAACATGAGCACCGATTACAAAAGACAAAAGAGTTTGTTTGTGGATTCGGAGCAGGGTTCACAAACATATGTATCACTTTTCCATTGAACAAGTTGATTTTCCGGCAGGTATGTAAAGCTCAAAGTCGAAATTTTGTCATCTGCAGCTCATTATGAAGTTAAAGTAATTTTATATCTTCAAACTTGCAGATGCTCCAAGGTATACCTGTATCCGATGCCGTAGCTCAATTAAAACGTGAAGGGCCATATCTCCTGTATCGTGGCATATTGCCGCCTCTATGTCAAAAGGCATGCAGTATGTCTGTCATGTTTGGAAGTTACAACGCTTACACTCACCATCTTACCACAACGTTTCCAGACGTTAACGTCCAGCTCATCAAAAGCTGTTCAGCTGGTCTTGCAGGGTTCACGGAGGCGTTTATGACACCTTTTGAGCGCGTTCAAACTCTTCTTCAAGTAAGTATTGGGCATGAAATCAAAATAGACTATCACCATTGGCTGCAGAATTTACTTTGATGTTACACATTCATTCTTGTTCTTCTTCCAGGACCAACACTACAACAGCAAGTTTACCAACTCCGTTCACGCTGTAAAAGACCTATGGAAAGTCCATGGCTTCAAAGAATTCTACCGAGGCTACTCTATGATTGTGGCACGGAACTCATGCTCCACGCTAATGTTTTTTGCTGCCAAAGAAAAACTACAGAGCCTTCATCCTGAAACCGATGCCCTATGGAAAGAATATCTACTAAATTTTGCTAGGTACGATCCCCTTTTTTAACTTCATTGTTTTTAACATTTTGCAGACTTCACTCACATTCAAAATCTTATTTCTCTTTCAGTGGCGGACTGATCGGCGCGGTGCTAAGTACATGTTTTTATCCCATGAACATTGTCAAGACGAGAATGCAAAGTGTCGTAGGAGGACCATTCCATGGAGGTCGGCATACATTTTTACTCATTTATAACGAACGAGGGCGATCTTGGAAGGAAATGTTCCGCGGTGTCCATCTTAACTACACGAGGTCAATTCTGTCATGGGGCATCATTAATGCTTCATATGAGCTATTCAAGTATCTATTGCATGTCGAATAGGTGCTAGAGAACTGTTTTTCGCAATATTGTTACTATATATTCTTGTTGCCTTAAAACCTTTAAATTACAGGCATAAGACAATTTGCTTTCTTTCGAATCGAATCCCACTGTTATTCTACTGATGATTCGCAAGCTAAATTATTTTTCCGGAGAATTTTAACCACGAAACGCTTATAAATTATAAGTAAGATGAAATACGTGGGTCGCTAAAATTGGTTACTAGTCATCAAGTCGTAATTGCACAAAATCTAGTAAACTAAAGGAAAACCTTTTTTATTTATACCTAACCTAACACATGTTAGCTCTTTTGTATGACCGTGAATTGAATACCACCTATCCGAATGAATCCACATCGTGACTCACCATCAGAGTCATTAAGACATCCCAATTCTGCGGTAGCAGCCGGGCATTTTACTCCATTTCATGAATCACTCTCAGCCTCTTACTTATGATCCACGGCGGTATTTTGGGGATTTCCATAAATTCTGCAAAATCCTTCACGTGTTAACTACATACTGAAGGCTAGTAAACACTAGTTTCCAAACAGACTCTCTTAGGTACAACACGACCATCTTTTTACAATTCAACTATTTTTAGAAACTTTAGACGCGAGTCACCCCGAAATCATGTTCGGATCCCACTGTACGAGGTTCTGCAGAGCAAATCGGAGACATGCCAAGACAACTTGATCATCAACAAGCCTGCCTTTATGTCTTGTTCCAATGGTTCTTGCGACAGTCGCTTCTTTGATCTTTACTGGGTCAGACGAGCACTTTTTACGATTCTAGCAAATATGTTTACCTTAATTTAGATTCCTGGATTCCATTTACTTTCAAAGTCCTTTCAGTGTTAGTTCAAGTGCTGCAAAGGCTTCAAAATGCCTGAAAACCGAGACATCAGCGAAACAGAGAGAAATATCATCATGGCTCCAGCACCCCTTGAAAACGACTTTTTCGCCCGGAAGTGCACTCGACTGGAAGCTCAGGTAAGAAGTTTCAAGTCATCCTCCACTTCTTGTCAAGCCCGTACAAGGATATCTATAACGGTTCAATTCAATCTGCAGATATCATCCCTGAAAGAAGTCTCTTCGTTACGTCGTGACCTGCTCGACATTCGAAGTCGTGAAGTGAAAAACCTAATCGAGAAATTAAAACTGTTTGAAGAAGCCATCGGAGCTGAACGCCAATACAGGGCATCACTGTCTACCCGAGTTGAGGCTGCTGAAGAAAAGTGTGTAGAACTGACATCCAACAATGAAAACCTTCAGCGAATCAAGGAAAACTATCAAGAGAAAATCAACCAGTTGGCACAAGATCTTGAAAAGTCTGACGCAGCACACCATCGAACCACAGATGAACTCAATGATAGCGAAATGCGCAACATTGATCTGAATGCCCGAGTCGAGGAGTACGCCAAATTGATACAAGTTCATGAAAAGAACGTCAAAGACTTGAAAGCAGAACTGAAGATTGTGTCAGAAAGGAACCAGGCTTTTTCAGATCAGATCAATCTTCTCAATACGCTTTTCAACGAGATTGAAGGGACTCCGATAGATTTTGACAGGATCAGGGCTATCGGTGATATCGTCAGGTGAGGCAAAGTGTTTCAAGTCCTATAGAAGTTATAGTGATCACATGAAATATATTGTATTTTTAAACGTAGAGAAACGCATAATATGCCGATAATTTCGGAACCTCAACCTTCAGCCAGTAGCCAAGAAGAAGATCACGACGAACTTCGACCACCAGCGTCGCCCAGAAGAGCCTCCATCGATTTCGACAGCATCATCGACCAGATTGATACGGATAAACACACAGGAGAAATTCCAGGTAAAACAGCTGTTTCAACTGATCTAATCTGAAGCTATATCTGACCGTTTTTTGGTACTTGTACTTTTCAGGCGAAGAAAGTTGCTATAAAAAAGTAACTACTGTTCACGGGCCTCAACTTGTTCTTAGCGTTAGTCAGACGTTCATCAAATTAAAAGATCTAATTCTGGAGAAGAAGTCGCTTCAGCGTGAAATTGACAGTCTTAAGAATCTCAACACAAAGCTTGAACTCAAGGTGAGTTTTCAAAAAATTATATCAAATCTAGTCCATTCAATTCAAGCCTGACCTACTTCAACCCACAAATCCTTGACAGGTTGACAGGCAAGAAAGAAGACTGTTTCAAGTTGGATCCGAGCTGAACAAGACATGGAATCTCGTAGCTAAACTCAAGAACCAGCATAGCAAACTGCATACTTCAAAGGCAGTTTTGAAGTAAGTCCCACGCAATAGTTCTCCATTTGTAACCTTAGGTTTTGCTAAACAAAATTTTGGTTCTCTAGGTACGAACTACACGAAAAACGAAAACTTTTAGAAAAGCTCAAGGAAGAACTATCATATTCCCGCCAACAATACGCCCAAGTACGACTCAAGCACAACGAATCGGAAATCCTATGCCAAAGCATGCGAGCTGACTTCGCTAGACGTCGCCAAGCTTCATCCCTAGAAAGCGGTGCTTTCTCTGACGTTTCAGACTCGCCAGTTTCCTTCTCAAACAGCAGCGAAGAGCCAATGAGCTGTGAAGACCCAGAAATCCAGTTGGCCATGCAGAACAGTACCACTGATGACGATGACGACGAAGAAGAAGAGGATGAGACACAAGAAGTCCTCGATGAAGAAGAAGATACTGAAGATTATGACATGGAAATTGACCCAATTCAGAACCTCGTCTCTGACCTTGTCGAAGAGATCCAAGCGGTTACGGCAGAAGAAGAGGCGACAATTGAACAGCCCGATGGTGACGGTAAGTTGGCTTGGATGTTGAACGATTCTGAAATTCTGACCTTCAAGCCGCTGGCTTGTTATCGTTGAAAGGAGCGGCTTATTGCTTGACGTACTTGATCATGCCCGACCAACCAAAAAAACAAAATGAAAGCAGACATACATGATAACACCTGTTTCTACAAATTCCACAGATGCAACTCGGGCATCCCGATTAAGAATGCTAGAAGAAGCCAGCCGAATCTTGTATTCCCGCTTGATGGCAACTACAGCACAAAGCTCTGCTTTATCATCGCGTTTGGCACAGCTCCACAATCATTACGGCTCACATGATCTGCCCATTTCCGAGCCTTTTGAACGTAAAATTATACATAAAGCCTTCTCGATATAGCTGAACTTGAGTCCGATCTAAACCAATTTATCATTTCTTTCAGCAGTTGAGGAAACTACGGTGGACACCGAAAGCACCACCACAGATGTCGCTTACGCCAGTAACAACAATACAAGCCACAATGCTGCAGATGACACCGAAGTCGATAGCCAATACGAAGACGCTTCCTTGCCAATTACACATCGAAACTCTCAAGCTCTCAACGGTAGCATGGAAATGATCCATGAAGATATGCTGACTGAAGGAGTAGAGAATGTCGATGTGGTACCATTGGAAGCTGCTGCGGTTCCAAGCACCTCGACGGCGACTGGCGCCACTTTGAAAGCAGTGTCTGGTGCAGGACCGATGACAGTCGAAACACAGGCTGATTTGGCGATAGCAGGTCCATCGGCCCACAGATGTGAAGATTGTGAAGTTCAGTTTGAGGTCGTGGAAGGTTCCAGCGAAAGTTCCAGTCCGGATCCCAACTGCCTAAGTAGATTAATTATTCAGCAGGTGCCGAAACGGTTGGAAATGCTTAAACTTCAGAATTTGAGCATGAGGGAAAAGGAACAAGTGTTGACCTCCGAACTTCAGAAACAAAGACGGCTTCTGGAATCTATACAGGCTGAAAAGGCTCAGTTGGCTGCAGAATTTGAAAATAGGATGCGGTCCAGAGAGGATGAAATCAAAACGCTAAATGAAAAGATAAATGAGTTGGCCTCGTCAACCGGTCGGTAAGTTCAGTAGCTTCAATTCTTAAAATTTTGAAAATCACGGAAATTTTGGTAATACTGGCTTGAAATTTCAGGGGCAAGGAAAACATGGCGTCTTTAGAGAAAGAGGAAGTAGGAGCCCAGGCAGGGCCCAGTGGCACTAAAGTTCAAGTGCAGAAAGAGGACTCTAGCAAATGTGGAAGTTGTACCAAGAAATTTACTATCTTTGGAAGAAGGAAACATAAATGTAGTGTATGTTTGCAAAAGTTTTGTCAAGACTGTTGCAAATCTGTCGTTGTCCAAGGAAGGTGGGAACTTGCTGAATTTTTAGCTTTTGTAATGCTTCGGCTGGACACTAAAATGATTTTTTTATTGCAGAAGAGAAACTACACGAATGTGCTCGACCTGCCAGACCCGAAGTATCCTACCAGAAACCGCCGCCAAAATATCCAGTGACGATCAGCAAAAGTTGCCCTGAAACTTGACCCATATTAGAATTTGAACCTTTGTATACGCCATTTTCTTTCCTTTATACAATACAAGTGTAACATACAAAAAATAAAAACTATTTAGCCAATTTTTTTCCGGGTTAGCTTTGATTTGGTGAATTTGACAAGAAATTTGGTGTGGAAAGTCCAAAGGAAAACGTTCTAAATGCAAGCCACCTTGAATTTCAATGGCTCTTTTGATACTCGATGGCTCTCTGTGTTTTTGAAAGTAACTGAAGCGCGAACTTTCTGATTTTAATGGCAGGTCGTCAGAGTCGATCCCCAAATAGCATATATATAATATTTGTCATTTATCTCGTTCATTAATTTAACTCGTGTGTAGATTATGCAACTCTATGTCTGACTGAAGGTAGTCGATAGCGTTTTTCAGTTTTTTAGTGTTTCAAGTGTAAGAATTTTGTGTTTGTTAAACTGTAGCTAGTCCGAGAACACGAGCGATTGTGATGAAAGTGTTCTATAATCTAGTTTAAACAAAAACAGCTGATGTGCTATGAAACAACAGTTTGTTAGCGACGCAGATCCATTTCTACGAAAACAAAAGTAAGTTAACGGAAAACTGGCGTGGTTTCTAACTATTGACCTCGATTTATCTTGCGACTCACGCATTTTGTCTTCCATTCGCAGATTAACTTCATCAGTGGGACTTTAAAGTGCAATTAAGATTCAAAGGATATAATGGAGCCTTATGACATTTTTCCTCCGTCTGAGGATGTTTATCTTGGAACTCCTGATGGCCGTTTTCTGTCACCAGTTCGGAGGTTCTTCTGCTTACTAGCGACCTTTGACTTCTTGTTTACCGTTTTGCTGTGGACTCTTTGTGTGATATTGGTAAGTGTTTTCTGAACTGGTCGTATTAAAGTAAATGAGGGTCCAAAATGTCTATACGGTTATTACTTCTTGCAGATGAAGGGCAATCTAACGACTATTACAGACGCTTTAGAAGATCAGGTTCTTAGATACAACTTATACACAAGTATTTTTGACACTGTGGTGAGTGCATCGTTATTATGGCGACCGCATTAGGTGGGATTTCTTGAAGTGGTTAAATCACATGCGATGTTTTACTTTAGATGGGATCCTTAACGCGGTTTACTGTACTGATACTGTTTTATGCACTGCTCCGATGCGACACCGTGATACCCGTTTCTGTAAGTTGTGAGCTATTTAATTCAAGATCGAAAAGTCGCTCAATAACGTAATTTTCAAATGATGGGTCTTTACTGTAACCATTAATGAATGTATTATTTTTACAGCTAACAACATTCGCCTCTTGCGCATTTCTATTGGCCAAAGTTTTTGTGTTCAGGGTAAGTGGAATCGTTAATTTTACTAAAATAAATGAACAGTGTTGATTATTACTTACTGTATTTTTCATTTCAGTGGGATTTGTACGCCAATGCTACTTATGTAGTCATTTTAGTTCTCAGTAACTTCATCCTGTCGTGGTCAGAAGCATGGTTCTTCGACTTCAGAGTCGTGCCTCAGGAACGCCAAGCTGCTATGTATTTTCAAAGTTAGTACTTCTGTACAATGTTCTTCTTTTTAAATGAAACTTGATGTTATTCTATCGGCAAAGACTTCAAAGATTCGAATGATGCTGTTCGTTGAGAGAAAGGCTAATTGAATTATGCATGAAGCTGATGTGCTATCTGTAATCTTGTTTATTTTGAAGCTCATGTTTTTTGAAGATGCTGTTTTATTCTGACGCGAAAATTACATCGCTTTCATGTATTTTCAGGACAACAAGCAGTCGCAGCCCATGGTGGCAGAGGTGTAATTCCCTGGCTGGGTCATTCTGTCTCTCAGATTGCTAGAAGTGCGCCCGCATCCACATTTTACTCACCGTTAGAGTCCCCGATTCACTCTGACGAAGAAAACGAGCTTGGTGCTGATAGTATGGAGCACAGAGCCATGCCGCAAGAAACTCTTGAAGTAGGTCACAAAAGTGTGCTAATTATCAACATTATGTTAATTGTACGGGGGAAATAATTGCCAATCTGTATGATTTTTCCAGTCCTTGCTTTGGCTACAGCAAGCTCCTCAGATGGCTGAGAGCTTGGTGCGCAGAATTGATACTACTTTGTGGACGCAAGATAAAGGTGCAGATGGATTTTTTGTGTTCCATTGTAAATCCAGCCGTAAAATATTCATGATTTCGGTAAGAGAATTCAGGGTTTTCAAGTTAGTTGGGCTCCTGGAACTATGTTGAATTGATGCTTCTGGATTACAGGGCTCATTGCCGGCTAGTGTCAAATCCGTTGCGGACGAGCTCTTTCACAATTTCGACTCGATGCCCACTTGGAATCCGAATGTAACCCACTGCGAAATCTTACAAGTAGGTATCAGCTATTACAGTTCATCTAAATCCTCAATTGAAAATACCCTATAAAAGTTGTTCTTCGATTTAAAGCGCCTTGACCGAAACACTGATGTGAGTTACCAAGTGAGCCGAGGTGGGGGTCCCGTTAGTCCAAGAGATTTCGTTACTTTACGACACATAAACCGGAACATGCGAGGATCTTCTACAATTATCGTTACTGAATCTGTGAAGCATAGTGCTCGTCCTTCCAATAACCCTAAATTCATGAGGTAACAATTTGGCGACAGAGCAAAGTAATAGGAAAAAACGAATCAAGTGTTAATAGACAATTTTCCACCCAGGGGTACCAATGGAGTCAGTGGTTGGCAGATCAGTCCAGATCCCTCAGGAGACATCGGACGATGTGACTTCAGGTGGCTTCTCGACGTGGATTTGCACATGAGTTCAATGTTGAGTTCCTTCGTGGATAAGGCCATAGTGAATGCTGCCATCGAAACGTTAAAGTGCTTTCGCCAAAGATTGGAATTTGTACATGAAACCACACAAGTGTCAACTACTAACGAAAGTTCTAACTCTAGTAGTCCCAGGAGATCTAGAAGATAACGATTTCTGAACCCTACAAAATGTATACTAAGTGTTACGGTGACTTTAGTTACAGCTATTAATTGAGTTCATTTTGCTGAGCATATGAGCATTGCGAAGAAGATCGACAAGACTGATGGATAACATTACCACATTAGCAGGCGCGTAAGCTGAGACAGACTATAGCCATATACAGGTTACAAAAGTTCATCAACGTGATGGTTGTCAAATGATATATCCTCATTAAGTTAATTTAGATTTTAGAAATGTAAAATTACGTTCAAAATAGCAACAGTGACTCCACTCTTCTGAAATCATTGATCACCTTTTTCGGTGCTATTTTAATCAATCAATACTTGGTTGTAAACAATACTTACTAATAAGTCTAACTTTAACTATAATCTATGCAAACTTTACTTATTGCATATCTCGTGATAGTTATCGCACTGTGACATAAACCGCTGATTTACTAATTTTCATATTAAAGCACCTTAATAAAGCTGTGATGAGACACATAGAAAGTACTCGTTGTAAGAATACATAATATCATTCGCACATATACCACTATATTACACGGTTCGGTGCATTAGATTCGCGTTCTCCAAACCAAGAAATGCTCACTGTCCGAAACTTGTCCTGCAACTTTTGTACACAATCCTGTATAGGTGCATGTAGATTCTGATAGAAAGACTTTCCATAAAGTCTACTTGCTTCTTCTCGTTGATCGGATGTCACTGGGCGGTCATCCAAGTGTTCCAAGTTGGGCAACCATGATATCACAAACAGCCTGCAACCCCAAAAATGTACTTTTAGGAGAACATTTAACATCATCATAAGCGTTTTCCCCCTCAGCTTACCTGTACTGCAAAAATTCGTAATAGCTGCCCCCGTTCAAATAGCTCGGAGCCCCGTTGTTCCCCATCAGACTCAGCATTCGCAAATTTGGAAATGCCTTTCTTAAATTTTGCAGAAATGGATGAAGACGCTCAATCAAGTTATGGTTCAACCATAGCATAGTAACTGAGGGCATATGCGGAAAGGTGACATCGTCTGTGATGTAGTTGTGGTCCATGATCAACGTCGTCAGGTTGTCAAAATCATGCAGAAAGTCCGAGTGGCTGAAGATTCAGAAATATGTGGAACAATTAGTTTCAAAAACTAACATCGAAATTATAGCTTTCTGCCCTAAAACTCACGCAAACTTGTTTCTAGTCACATCCAAAATTTCAGCCTGTCGCCCATGTTTCTCGATAATGTCCCTCGGGATATCCGTAAGCCCTTCGTACGCCAGCGTCAGCCTCTTTTCATAAGCGTTCCAGATTTTATCCGACCGGTAATCGTCCACGAAGACAAACTTCTCCAGCGATGTCATCGCAAACTCCCTGCAAATATAAGGAGAACAACATTGTTAAAAACTAGCTCTAAACCTATTTGCGGCGTACGCCAGGTGGAACGAGATAGACGCCACTTGAGTGATAAGTGGGCCACCGCGCGCACGAGTGCCGTACTTCTTTCGACCTCTATTAAACTATCGAAAACACGATTTCTGGATGACAGACCTCATACATAAATCATAAGAGCCTTTTGAAAAATAAATCACACGGTGCTGTAAGATGGAACCCTAATCACCATTTAACTATATGTGTTTAATTAACATGTTTAATTAACAAAAAATAATTGTTATACACGTATATAATTGTGTATACGAATATGTATAATAATTTTGATGATGAAGTTTTTATACAGTCCCATATTGCTTGATATTTTATCAAGGTATATAGCCTATTATGAGTATAATTGGTGTAACAATGTGTAGGAACCATCTCATTTTGTATGTGTCCGAAACTGCCTGCAACCAAACCTGACGATAATTGCAGACTAGAGCACGCTGAGCTATTAACACAAACTAAGCAGGTGTAACCCAAGACATAACTGATTTGGGATGATTGATCAACGAATTAATTCCTATACACTCGTATTCTGTGTGTATGAGAATCCATGAAAGAATTGTTTGGAGCGAACGCCTCCTCTCGATTTTTCTTAATATTACATATAGAAAATTAAACCAGTATAGAAATGAGGCTTCAAAACTCGAAAACAAACTGCTTTAAAAGACACTTGCAGTGATTTTGAAGTCTCCGCCGGTGTACATAATGCTTGTTGATACTACTATGTAATGAGCACTAACATTGCATACTTAGCTAGCTAGCTCAAGGTTCAAATCGGCTGTGGACAAAGTATGGCGACGTGTTTGAGGAGCAGGACCATCCGCGCCTCCGGCGCGGTCGGCCCTGCTGCTCGGTATTGTAAATTGGTTACGGTGGATAGCCGTCCGCGCCTCCGGCGCGTCCGAGCAATAATTGTACAACCTGTTTTTAAACGTATAAACGTATATTTTCAACGACGTGATTCTTAAGCATAATTTCTTGCGTATATTTTCTATGACGCATATTTGTGTATTTGCTGCGACGTTGATTTTTAACGATGCATCGTTTCTACGCGTATTTTCTACAAGTTGGTAGAATCGTAATGCGCTAACTTGTAGACTTTCGGATACCAACGGCGCCAGACGATACGTGGCGGGATTTGTATGTGCTAAGATGAACAAACATCGCTATACGTGCATGTGATATACGTATAAATTCTACGTTAAGCTTATTACGCAGTGTCCAAGACGGAGTATTCTACTACAACGTTTTTACCGCGTATATTTGCTACGTCGTATATTTATTCCGGCATACATTTATTACGATGCAAATGTTTGCCACGTATATTGAGAATTATTCCACTAATTAGTCCGGGTCATTGCTATACGTGCGTGTGATATGCGTATAACTTCTACGGTAAGTTTATTACGCAGTATCCACGACGGAGTATTTTTTGCTACGACGTTTTGTACCGTGTATATTTGCTACGACGTATATTTATTCCGGCATACATTTCTTACGATGTACATGTTTGCAACGCATATTAAGTATTAGTCCAATGATTAGTCCGGTTTTGATTCGATACAAGAGTTGTTTGCGATCCAAGTAATCTCCGAAAAAAAATTAACCAATTTTGGTACAGGCTGGGATTGATCCGGATGTGTCCCCTACAAGCTCCGGAAAGACACTGGTATCTTGCGATACGTTTGAACCAAACCACGTAGTTTAAACCTGGGCCGATGCAGACACGATAACGTAGTTTCACCTTTGAGTTTTCTAAAACTCTATACCAGGATTTGTTACCTGTCCAATTAGTTAGCATACGTAGATTTATAGCGCGAGTGACTTGAAACAGTACACAAGTCACGGAGTGCTTAACATCTCTCTCTCGCACTGCGTGAGCGCATACTATCGGTAATACGCTGCCGGGATACTGATTAGTGCCAACAGAAAAAATACTATGTTCAGAACACAAAGATGACAATGTAGATCAAATATTGCTTGCCCGGGTAACGGGCTCAGTGTTGACATTCTTTAGTTAAAAAAGAAAGGGTATTATACACTGGTACATCCGCTCCCCTAGTGGTGTCAGAGTGGAGTTTTACATGTTGCATTTTAATTGGTGTTGGAGTAGCTGAGTGTCCGACTCGATTCACGCGCATCCCAGCACCGTAATTTCTTTTTCCCTCGCAGTTCCAAGGATATCTGTATTGCTTTCCCTGTTTAACCCGCATGGTATGTACTACAAGCGTTGTGAACGAATCCAT